>MU223225.1:7441610-7466550 GCA_018584345.1 Thuja plicata
GAAAAAGAGTAAACTGGTTACTCTAACAACCCCCCCCCCCTCTCAGTTGTGCTTGTGGACTGTTATTCCTAACAAAGTGATCATTATAATTGTAAAATAAATTAATAAATACAATACATAGACTTTTTATCTTTCATGTTGATTAAATTTTATATAACTTATCTTATAATAAAAAATAATAATAAATGTAGACTTTGTCAAATTCAACACTTTAAAGTGAGTGCATGGAGTATATTTCTTATACAAGTTAGTAGGACAAGCAATCAAAATATTTAGTTTTAATAAATTATTTATATAAAGGAAAGAACCCTTTAAGAAAATAAAATAATTATAAATATTTCAGAATTGAGATTTTATATTAAAATGAAGAAAATAATAATTAAGAAGAATGATGTATCAAAATGAGTTGTAATATTGTTTAAAATATAACAATCTAGAATCTAGACAACATAATAAGTTTAAAAGGGAATGGATTGGAAAAATATTTGTGAGCAATGTTTCAAAATATTGATCCTTAATAACAAATATAAAGCATGATCATAACTAATGTAGTCAAGGATGGAGAAACCTCAAGGAGATCAGTCCAATCCTTGCAGTTAATACAACGCAATGGAAACAATAAGCCAAGATAGATATAAATGAGAGATCAAACTTCTATTATTATCAGAAAATTATTTACAACATATCTACAACATGTAGTCTCACATGCCAAGCATACATGCCTAATTACGATTAGAAAACCCTTTACAAACCCTAGCCAAACTAATGCCAAATAATCTTATGAAGATCACCTGCACCTTAGGAACAAGTCCATAAGCTTATAAAGCAATCACAACACCAAGTCTGCCTAGGAAAGATCACATTTCCCAATAATTGAGAAAACATGTTACATCTATATGCACCCTAAAATGGTTGCCTAGACTATGGGCCCCCATTCTTCAATTTATCAAATGATGGAATCAATTTATCAAATTCTTGAATCAATGCTTTGCAACATTTTCAATTCAAATCAATTTCCTTGATCAAATCGTAATTAATTCAATTATTTCAATATTTCCTAAGGTTTGATCATTTCATCAATAATCTTATTTGATTAAAAGAAAACATCCCTTTTAATTAAATAAAATTATCTTATTTAATTAAAAGAAAATCTCTCTTTTAATTAAATAATCTTATCTTATTTAATTAAAATCCCTCTTTTAATTAAATAATCTTATCTTATTTAATTTAAATCTCTCTTTTAATTAAATAAAATAATCTTATTTAATTAAAAGAAAATCCCTCTTTTAATAAAATAAAATCCTCACTTAAAGCTCTCTTTTTGATTAAAAAAGGAAATAAATCAAATAAAATAAATAAAAATTTCTTTTTCTCTACACATATTCCTAAGTGGTGGGATTTTTCTGCTTACTTTCCTTTTTAGGGATTTATCCCACATTGCTCTTGAGGATGCATTCCTCTCCACACTTTCCTTTATAAGGAGCCCTCTCCTTCTTATTTAGGATCCCAGATTTTATGTTATTGTTATGCTGCAGGTTTTGGAGAGCGATTTTGGAGGAGAGTTTGAGCACTTGAGCTTGAACATTGCAACTTCTCTTTTCTTGTCTTCTTCTCTCATGCATCCATGGCAATCCATATAGATTACTCTTGCACTTTCATGTCAGATTAGATTCATATTTCATTTCATAGAATAATCTTGCATGCATATTTCCTTTCATAGATTAGTTTGCTTTCATGCATTGTTATCATATAGAATAGCTTCCATCTTTATTTGCATGCATATTTGATGATCATGGAGACTAGCATTCTTTCTTTTCCTCTTTGAATCTCTCATTTTATGGTGTACTTGCATGGGAACAAACTAGGTCTAAACTGAGGGCCTCCATTATAAACCCTTGCACTCCATGAATAGAGATCTATGAGTCACCATTTGAGACCTCATTCTTGAGCAATCTTGGATATAATGATTCATAGAAGTGTGTCAACATTTTAGCACACAACATCAAATAGGTCCAGACCTAAATAATCAGGTTCAACCTCCAATGTAAGAAATAAGTGATACGGTCATACAATAAAGTCGGCCTCAAATATATCAATGAGCTAGCATGATCGCGGATGGAGATTCCCATCGGAAGATCAAAAAATAATCACAAAACACAATGAGTGACTGGGAAAATGAAGAACAAGACAGTCAAGCAAAGAATCTATAAAATATCAAGCGTGATGAATCCAAATGAAGTGTGATCATAGGATAAGGTCCAGCACGAAGCCACAAACACATTATAGAAACCAGAACACACAAGAAAAACCACAGATTGACCGCTAATAGAAACACTAGATTGATCAACATGAAAACAAATATGTTTGTTTGATACAAGATTGCTAATATCCCAAGATACACTTGCATCAGACACTCCAGGTATTTAAAAATTGAGCCTCTCAGTTTGTTGGGGCCAAAGAAAAACCAAAGTGGTCAACCTAAGCCTGAGAAATCCATGAAGAATCCTCCACTGGTCTGTCCTTCCATTTGAAAAGATGTTCCATATACTTCTTACCTCTTGTACTTTGACCAACTCTGCTATCCAAAATATGCTCTATCAGATCCATTTGCTTCTTAGGATATTTTTTCTCAACATCCAGTCCTTGACTACTACTGCAATCTGATTCATGATACTCATACAAATATCCAACATTGAATATAGGTGATATATATCCATGCCCACTGGTAATTCCACTTCATATGCATTCCTTGAATCAAATTTTCTCAAGATCTTACAAGGACCAAAATTCTTCATCCTCAACTTGTTATAAGTACCAACAAGAAATCTACCCTTCTAGAATCATACCATAACTTCATCTCCTTCTTGATATTACTTATGTCTTCTCTTCATGTCTTCTCTCCTCTTATATAATTGATTTATTTCCTCCAAATGACATCTCACTCCTTCATGCAATGATTTCATAACCTCAGAAAATTCTTCTCCTTCAAAACTCTTCTTAACATCATGACTGATATCCCTTAATTCTGCTACTCCCTTAGGATTAAACCCGGTAACCACTTCAAATGGTGTCTTCCCTGTACTCCTATTTATTGAATTGTTATAAGAAAACTCTACTTGTATCAGAACTAAATCCCAATTTCTAGGCTTATCTCCAACTAAACACCTCAACAAGTTCCCTAAACTCATGTTCACAACTTTCGCTTTTCCATCAGTTTATGGATGAAAAGTAGAACTAAACTTCAAATCAGCTTTCATCTTCTTCCAAAGTGTCCTCCAAAAATAACCAACAAACCTACAATCTTTGTATTAAATAATGTTGTTAGGTAATCCATGTAACCTCACAATCTCCCTGAAAAATAAATCAGCTACATGCACTTCATCTGTAGTCTTCTTACAAGGAATAAAATGTGTCATCTTAGAAAATATGTCTACAACCACAAAGATTGAATCATAGCCTCTCTATGTTCTAGGAAAACCAAGTACAAAATTCATACTAATCCTAAGGTTTGACTAATATTGTCAAAGGTGTATAGAACCCCACATTCTGACTACTACCTTTTGAAACTTGACATACCTTACAACTCTGTACAAAATTCCTTTCATCCTTCTGAACTCATGGCCAAAAGTAATTCTCACTTACCAAAGCTATTGTCTTATCAATGTCAAAATGTCCTGCTAAAACTCCACTATGTTTCTCCTTAATTTGATTATCTCTCATGGAACTCCTAGGTATACATAATTGACTACCTGTAAATAGAATTACATCTTGAATGAAATAATCCAACCACTTACTTTTGTTAGCAATAACAGATTCCTTACAATCCTTCCAAGGTTCACCAAAATTTGGATCTTCCTCATACAAGACCTTCAATTAATAAAATCCCAATACTGCAATCTTCATCTCAGTCAACAAATTCCTTCTCCTACTCAAAGTATCAACAAATTTATTTGACACACCACTCTTATGTTTTAACACAATTGTATAACTCTTCATAAACTAAACCCATCTCATGTCTCTGATTCAACTTACCTTGGCTACTCAAATACTTCAATGCTTAATGACTAGTATACAGTACAAACTCCCTAGGTAACAAACAACATATCCACTTCTTCAAAGCTTGGATTATAGCATAGAATTAGTGATCATACACTGAATACCTTCTCTTAGCATCATTAAAATTCTCACTGAAATAAGCAACAAGTCTTCCTTCTTGATTCAAGACAACTCCAATTGCATTTCCACTAGCATCACAATATACTTGAAATACCTTATTGAAATCAGGTAAAGCTAACATCATTTGTTCTTTCACCTTCTTCTTCAACGATGAAAAACTCCTTTGTTATCTAAGTGTACATTTGAACTCCTTTTATCTCCTCTCATAGTTTCAAACATCGTTCCATAGATTGAACCAAAGTTCTCGATGAACTTCCCATAGAAACTAGCCAACCCATAAAATGATCTTACCTCTACAACATTCCCTAGTGTAGGCCACTAAAAAATGGATCTCACTTTCTCAAGATCCGTCTTCAATCCTTCAATAGATATTATAAATCCCAAGTATAATAACTCCTTCTTCATGAAATTACACTTCTTGATGTTTATCAATAACTTCTCTTCCCTTAACCTCTGCAATACTTGCTCAACAAGCATCAAATTCTCCTCTTTTCTTGTACTAAAAACCAAGATATCAACCAAATACACAATGACAAACTTACCCAAAAATCTCTTTAGGACTTCATTCATTACCCTCATGAAAGTAGTAGGTGCATTAGACAATCCAAAAGGCATTACCAACCACTCATACAATCCTTTATTTGTCTTAAATGCACTCTTCCACTCATCACCTTCTCTATTTCTAATATGATGATATCCACTCTTCTAGTCTATCTTGGTGAAATACTTAGCTCCACTCAAACAATCCATAAAATCATCCATTTGTGGCAAAAGAAATCAATACTTAATTATAATTTGGTTGATAGCTCTTGAATTAGTACACATCCTCCATTTCCCATCTTTATGTTAGTAATAACTGAGACGGGGGGTGAATTAGTGGCCTCAAAAATTAATCCTTAAATCAACCCTTAAAAATTATAAGCACAAATTACGTCTCAAGTTATCTTCTGTCCTACAAGATGTATGCCTTGAAATACTTTTATCAATTTACTACTTGTCGGATTGCTTTGTAAATCTCTCTTCTGTATGATTACTGATAAGCAGTTAACTATTTGCCGAAACACAGTAAATATGTAGAGTATACTGATCAGTCTAGAAATCCATATGTGAAATGTAAAACAGTAAAGTAATTAAACATAAACACATAACACATAGATTTTTAACGTGGAAACCCTGTTAAAAGAAAAACCACTAGGACTGGTACCCCAAATTTTCACTCTTTTGAAGTGAGCCCTATTAAGAGCCAACCCTATTAAAGGTTACAAACACACTGTTAAGTGTGACCTTTTTAGAGGATTTATAAATAGTTTGTCAATTAGTATCTGGCATCTAATGCTACCATCCTTGATCAAACACTCACTTGGCCTGGCAATAGGTATCAGGCATATCCAATGCTACTTTTGTGATCAAATATTTTGATACTCTTTGGGATGTATCTCAATTGTAAAAGAATTTTAAGTCTTTCTCGGTTAAGAGGATTTATGCTTCAATGGTTAAAGTGAAACACTAATGATCTGTTCATACATACAACTCAATTGCAGATTTTCAGATCTATTGTAAGTCCATTACCTCTCTGATCAATATAATCAATCTTATACCTTTGCTCCATACTGTTCTACTCTGTGATGCTTGTCTCACTGTTCGTCAATATCTGCAGAATCTAGCTCTTCCTTTAGCTTGTTGATCAGGACTGAATGAAGACTTTCTTCTTCTTCAGATTTTCTTTAGCATCTTTCCTCTTCTCTTATTCACCCCACCATTCCCCATTCGTAATGAATTGGGTTTGTCTCTATATAGACATGATTTCCCCTTTTCTTGGCTTTCTTGATTCTTGGCGTGTTCCACAATTCTCACCAATAGATTTAAAGAAAACTCCTAATTTATCTCAAAGAGAACTTCTTGCCAACTGGACAAATCAGCTTTAAATCAATTACTTATCTCCGGCTTTATCAGGATGATTAAAACAATGATAAGTATCCGTTAAGTCTATTTATAGCTCTTGACAGCTAAGCATTTTTTCATTTCTAAACTCTTTGTTTCGTCGGTCAACACTTCAGTTAGTCATCGGTGATAACTGACTGTTTCATCGGTGTGACTTCAGTTGTCATCGGGATCTCTGTCCTTGTCTTCTCTATCGGGCAACACTGAAATTCTCTATGTCGGGTTACTCTATGTTTTTCTCATCGGGAAACACTGTAACTTTGCTCGTCGATAATGATGTGTATTTGCTTGTCAAGTAACACTGTGACTTTGTTCATTTACTCTGACCATCGATGTATGCAGTCACTTAGTGAATACTTGACTTGTATGCATTACTGATAGCATAGCCTTGATTGATCAGTTCTTTGAAGTCTTTGGCAGTATTTCCATGACCATACAGATTATATCAAGTTGACATCAATGACAATACAATACATTTAACTGATTTAATGCCTTGCATGATCATCAAATTAACATCTTCAAACATTCAATCAGTTACATGTCATCAATCTCTCCCTTTGGCATTGATGGCAACATACTACATTATCATACTATACTATTACTAATACAATATGAAATATACAGTTTCATCAAGCTTTTCTTATGTAACTCATACAAATGTCTGGCTATTGATAATATCAAATAGCTTTGATTTGATTCTTGCAGCTTTCTTTCTATCTTCACTCCCTTCACTGGATAGATGTAGAATCTTTCTTTCTCTGATGTGATGTGTTCTTGTTCTGTGTCAAACTCTCTCCCTTTGACTGTTTTCCTTTCTTGTGATGTCTCTTGTCAACAATTCTCTTCCTTTGTGTGTACTCTCCCTTTCTTGTTACATCTCTCCCTTTGGATACTTCGATGGATATGATCTCTCTGTGAGTTGTTATGGATATAATCTTTGTATGATAATGAGGTATCTCTCTCCCTTTGACAGCAATGCCAAACAAACATATTTTTCAAATAAATATTTGACAGTAATGTCAAATGGATCCTTTCTATCCATAATATATTCCTTGAATTTCCCAATCCATCGGTAATAACTCTGACGCTCGAAGTAGATAAATACCTTGTTGCGTATAGATGTATCTTTGAAGTCCATCTCTTTGCTTGCATCAACATGAATGATATTATGATAATATGTAGGCTAGTGCAGCCTTCTAGTCATCTTACTGACCAGTAGACAAGGGTATGACCCCTAGTATTTTTCTCAAGTATTCAAATGCATCCTTGGGCAGTGGATTAGTGAAAATATTGGCCAATTGCTCCTTTGATTGCACATACTCCAGTATCACCTCCTTTTCTGAACTTGTTCTCTCAAATAATGATACTTGATGGAAATATGCTTTATTTTAGCATGCATGACTGGATTTTTGGAAATGTTTATTGCACTTTTATTATCACAGTAGATAATTATTGGTTCTAAAATTTTCATATGCATACCTTCAAGTAACTATTTGATCCATGCAATATTTAAGCAGTTTGCAGCAACAACAACATACTCTGCTTCTGTAGTAGACTGAGAGATGCATCCTTGCTTGCTGATCCATGTGACAATTCTGTCACCCATAAAGAATTCTCCTCTAGTTGTGCTATTCCATTCATCAATATTTCCAGCCCAATCAACATCAATAAAGACCTTAAGTTCAAATTCGCCTTCTCTTCTATACCATAAGTCATATTCCACTGTATTTTTCAGATATCTTAGGATTCTTTCGACAGCAGTCATATGTGATTCTTTGGGATTAGCAGAAAATCTAGCAAATATTCCTACTGCATGTGCAATATCCGGTCTAGTATGTAAAACATACATGAGTTTTCCAATCATTGATCTGTACAAAGTCTAATTTACCTCTGATGACTTTTCCTCCTTTGCCATCTTACATCCAGTTTCCATTGGTGTTCCAACTGGTTTGGATTCTTCCATCTTGAATATTTGCAGTACTTCTTTTATGTACTTGGATTGTGTAATGAAAATACCTTCATCTTGTTGCATGATCTATAGACTAGGAAAGAACATGATCTCTCCAAACATAGACAAATCAAACTCTTTGCTCATCTCATTTGCAAATGATTTGCATAGCATATCATTGCCTCTAATTATGATGTCATCAACAAATATCTCAGCAATCAAAATGTTAGCATCAATATCTTCCTTCAAATAAAGATTATTGTTTTCACTAGTCCTTACAAATCCAATACTTATAAGATAGGAATGAGGTCTTTCATACCAAGCTCAAGGTGCTTGTTTCAATCCATACAAGGCTTTGTGTAGTCTACATACCATGTCCCTCTTGTCTGGATCAACAAACCCTTCTGGTTGTTGAATGTGTACCTTTTCTTCAAGTATTCCATTTAGGAATGCAGACTTGACATCCATTTGATATACCTTGAATCCTTTATATGCAGCATAAGCAAGAAATATTCTTACTCCTTCTAGCCTAGAAATGGGTGTAAAGGTCTCTCCATAGTCAATCCCTTCTTCTTGTGCATACCCCTTGCATACTAGTCTTGCTTTATTTCTTGTGACTTCTCCATTCTCATTCAGCTTATTCTTGAATATCCATTTTGTACCGATGACATTCTTGTCATCTGGTCTTGGTACAATTGTCCATGTCTTGTTTTTCTCTATCTTCTCAATCTCTTCATTCATAGAACTTATCCATTCATCATTATCTAGTGCAGCATTGACAGATTTGGGCTCATAATCACAAATAAGACATGTTGTATTTAGAGACTTACTTCTAGTTCTCATACCAGCCTTTTTATCTCTTATGATCTGGTTCTATGGATGGTTTCTTTTGACATATCTTGCAAGTACAGGTTCAACTCTTTGTCTATCATCTTGATCATCATTTTGTTCTTCATTCTATTCTCTGTCACTTTGTGCATCATTTTGAGCAATATTTTGATCATCAGTATTTGCAGCTTGATGCTCGAGTACAATGATCTGTTGCTCAGGAGATTTACATTATTGGTCAGGTAGAGTGTCACGTTCCTCATTATAAGAAAACCTATTATATTCCTCTGGTTCTTTAGTGCTTTCATTTTCATTCTTCTTTGCAAATTCATCTATCTTTACATTTGCACTTTCAACAATTTTGTTAGAGGCTTTGTTTAGACACTTATAAGCCTTGCTCTTGGTAGAATACCCTAGAAAGATTCCTTCATCACTCTTGGAGTCAATTTTTCCATTTCTATCATATTTTAAGATATAACATTGACTACCAAAATTTTTGAAATAAATCACATTGGGTGTGCATCCATACCATAGCTCATAAGGTGTCTTCATGGTGTCTTTCTTCAATTGTACTTTGTTCAATGTGTAAACAGTAGCACTGACAGCTTCCCTCCAGAAGATTTGGGTGATGCCTTTCTCTATCATTAGTGTCCTTGCACAATCAACTATGGATGTGTTCCTTCTTTTAGAAATACCATTTTGTTGTGGCATTCTCGGTGCAGAGACCTGTCTTATGATTCCATGCTCATTACAAAAGTTAGTGAATTCATCTGAAATAAATTCCCCTCCTCTATCTGATCTTAATAATTTTAACTCCTTACCACTTTGCTTTTCAACCATTGCCTTATACCATTTAAACGTATTAAATGCTTCTGATTTATCTTTTAGAAATATGACTGTCATCATTCTAGAGTAATCATCAACAAAGAGAATAAAATATCTATCTCCATAATAAATTTTTGTCCTCATAGGTCCACATAAATCAGTATGGAATAATTATAGAATTGCATCAGATGTATGGATTTTTCTTTTAAAACTAGACTTTGTCATTTTACCTTTTTGACAATTCTTACACATGATGTTGTCGGTCTTGGTCATCGTCGGTAAGCCTCTAACATTTCTCTTTTTGCTGATCTTTATCATGTTGTCAAAATTCACATGACACAATATTTTGTACCACAGCCATATGTATTTGTTTTTAGCAACCAAACAAGTGGTGTCAGTATCATTCAGATAGAATAGGTTACCTTTTGTCTACTCACTGGTACCAATCAGATTTTCTCATTTATTGAAGATCTTTGCCTTCTTATTTTCAAATGCTACTCTATGACCTGAATTATTCAACTGAGAAACACTCAATAGATTATAATTCAATCCATTTACCCAATAAGAATTTTCACATTTTATCTGGTTAATCAACATTATGGTTCCTCTACCTTCAATTGGACAAGGTGTGTCATTACCCATTCTTATTGAACCACCTTTATTGTATTCAAAAGTCTCAAATTTTTGCTTATCACCGGTCATATGGTGAGTTCAGCCACTATCTATGATCTAGACATCATTTTTACTAACTTTAGATATGAGTACAGTTTCTACATACCTTTCTTCATCATCATCTGAATCATCTTTTACTGCTACAAGCACCATCTCGATGTCTTCATCAGATTCGGTGTCAGTGTTATCATCTTTGCATTTTGCTAGGTAACTAGCCTTCTTTCCTTTGTCCTTGTAGTCTTGGGAATCTCTTCTTTCTGATTCTCGGTAGCTTCTGTAATCACCTCTGTCAGACTTCTTTTCAAATGATCTGTCATTACTTCTATCATCTTTTCTTCTGCTAGGACATCTTGCAGAAAAGTGTCCAATCTATTTACAATTAAAACAAACAAGTGGTAATTTACCTTTGTATTTACCTTTGCCTCTTTGCATTATGCTAGCCATAAGTGCTTCAATTTCATCAAGATCATTCTCTTCACTTTCACTATCTTTTCTCATAGTGTTTTTATGACTTGATTTACTTATTCTCATAGAAGTTTTGAATATAGACTCTATGTTTGGTAAGACGCTATTATCAAAATTATTCATCTCAAATGAAATCAGTCTTCCAATCAAACTATCTAGAGTAACATTGATATTTTCTACTGCTCTCATTTCTTGAATGGTGGATACTCTAATAGCATAAGTAGGCAGTAAGGTTCTTATAATTTTTCTTACAACTGTATCTTCTTCTAGTACACCTCCAACTCCTCAAAAAACATTGACTACCTCTTTGATTCTTGTGTTGTACTAAGTGATGTTTTCACCTTCTTTCATTTTGAGATCATCAAATTTTCCTCTAAGGCTTTCTGCCTTGGCTCTCAAAACATTTTTGTCACCACCATGTACAAGCATTAATTTGTCCCACATCTTCTTTGTAGTCTTGCAGGTTTTGACATCTTCATATTTAGTATCGGAGAGTGAGTAAGCAAGCTCTATCATCATGCAATTATGCTCATGCTTCTCTCTCAATTGTTCAACTATTGGTGCTCCTATAGGCAACACATATTTAGCATCTAAGTATTGAGTAACATCATTACCAATACCTGATAAGTGGAGTCTTATTCTGCTCTGCCACAAAGCAAAATTATCTTTGTTCAACTTGGGCACATCTTGTCTATTCATCTTGTGATCTTTGACTTAGGTCTTGAAACCTTCTTTCTAAGCACACAAGCTCTGATACCAATTTTTAGTAATAAATGAGAGGGGGGTGAATCAATGGCCACAAAAATTAATCCTTAAATCAACCCTTAAAACTTATAACCACAAATTATGTCTCAAGTTATCTTTTGTCCTAGAAGATGTATGCCTTGAAATACTTTTATCAATTTACTACTTGTCGGATTTCTTTGTAAATCTCTCTTCTGTATGCTTATCGATAAGAAGTTAACTATTTACCAAAACACAGTAAATATGCAGAGTATACCGATCAATCCAGAAATGCATATGTGAAATGTAAAATAGTAAAGTAATAAAACATAAACACATAACACGTGGAGTTTTAATGTGGAAACCCTGTTAAGGAAAAAACCACTGGGACCGGTACCCCAAATTTTTACTCTTCTGAAGTGAGCCCTGTTAAGAGCCAACCTTGTTAAAGGTTACAAACACACTGTTAGGTGTGACCTTGTTAGAGGATTTATAAATAGTTTGTCAACTAGTATTTGGCATCTAATGCTACCATCCTTGATCAAACACTCACTTGGCTTGTCAATAGGTATTGGGCATATCCAATGCTACTTTTGTAATCAAAATTTTTGATACTCCTTGGGATGTATCTCAATTGTAAAAGAATTTTAAGTCCTGCTTGATTAAGAGGCTTTATGCTTCAATGGTTAAACTAAAACACTAATGATCTATTCATACATACAACTCAATTGTATATTTTTAGATCTATTATAAGTCCATTACCTCTCTGATCAATATAATCAATCTTATACCTTTGCTCCACACTGTTCTGCTCTGTGATGCTTGTCTCACTGTTCGTTGGTGTCTGCAGAATCTAGCTCTTCCTTTAGCTTGTTGGTCAGGACTGAATGAAGACTTTCTTCTTCTTCATATTTTCTTTAGCATCTTTCCTCTTCTCTTTTTCACCCCACAATTCCCCATTTGTAATGAATTGGGTTTGTCTCTATATAGACATGATTTCCCCTTTTCTTGGCTATATCGATTCTTGGCGTGTTCCACAATTCTCGCCAATAGATTTAAAGAAAACTCCTGATTTATCTCAAAGAGATCTTCTTGCAAATTGGACAAATCATCTTTAAATCAATTACTCATCTCCAGTTTTATCTGGATGATTAAAACAATGATAAGTATCCGTTGATTCTATTTATATCTCTTGACAGCTAAGCATTTTGTCATTTTTAAACTCTATGTTCTGTCAGTCAACACTTCAGTTAGTCATTATTGGTCACTGACTATTCCATCGGTGTGACTTCAGTTGTCATCGGGATCTCTGTCCTTCTCTTCTCCATCGGGAAACACTAAAATTCTCTCTGTCGGGTTACTCTTTGTTTTTCTCGTCGGGCAACACTGCGAATTTGCTCATTGGTAATTTGTTGTGCATTTGTTCAATGGGTAACCCTATGACTTTGTTCATTTACTTTGACCGTCGGTGTATGCAGTCACTTAGTGAATACTTGACTTGTATGCATTAGTGATAGCATAGCCTTGATTGATCGGTTCTTTGAAGTCTTTAGCAGTATTTCCATGACCATACAGATTATATCAAGTTGACATCAATGACAATACAATACATTTAACTGATTTAATTCCTTGCATGATCATCAAATTAACATCTTCAAACATTCAATCAGTTACATGTCATCACTTTATTAGGTGCTAACACTTTAGGCACTGCACATGGACTCAAACTTTCTCTGATCAAATATCTCTACAAAACATCTTGCACTTGCCTATTGATTTCTTCATTCTCTATTAGTGTCATCCTATATGCTTCTTTATTAGGCAGACTATCCCCTGGTATCAAATCCATGCAATGACTAATACTTCTCGTTGGTGGTAATCCATTAGGTACATTATCTGGTATGATGTCATCATATGCATTCAACAAACCAATGATTTCTTTAGGATGTTCTTCCAACAAGACATTCTTCTTCGACTCCTTAGGTACTAAAGAAAAACAAACACCATTATTCTTCATACCATCCAAAAAATTCCTTCAATCTACTAAAAAAATGCTTGCACTGGTACATAATTCACTCTTAAGAGGTTCCTCTAAAGGTAACAAATTTTGTTTCATCGCATTAGTGACAATAGTGTAAACATTCTTTCTACAATCATGTATAGCTTACCTATCATAATGACATGGTCTACCCAACAAGATATGACACATATCCATAGGCATAATATCATACAAAACCTCATCATAATACTTCTAAATCTTGAATTTAACTAGGCATTGTTCACTTACTAGTACCTTGTGTTCATCTTGTATCCATGCAATCTGATAGGGTTTAGGGTGTTCCATCCTCTGCAACTTTATTTTGTCAACCAAATCCTCTAAATAAATATTATCATAACTACCACTGTCTGTGACAACATTACACACCATGTTTTGTACCTTACATCTAGTTCTGAACAAATTCTTACTTTGTATAGACTCCTTCTCTTGTTCTCTATGGTATACGATTCTCCTAGTCATCAAGGTTGCACATTCTGCTGCTTGATTGTTGTTCACTAAACCAATGGACTCTTCATCATCAAATGATGTCCTCCTACTGCCTTCTGCCTTCTTCTCAGTGTTACCTTTCTTGTATTCAAAGGTTTGATGTCCTACTTCACCACATTTGAAATAAGTACCACTGAACTTCCTCCTTTCACCACTACCTTGTCCTTCATTCTGGTAGGAACTCCTATCATTCCTCCTATAAAAATCACTTTCCTTAACTTCTTACTCAATTTTTCCCTAATCTACAAAAGATCTACCTCTACCTCTTTGGAATCTTCCACCTCTACCTATTTTTCTTTTCTTATGCCTTCTGTTAATCTTCTCTTCAGCCTTCAAGGCCCACTTATAAGCCTCTTCCACACTACTAACCTGCAATAGACTGATTTCATCTTGTATGGACATCCTCAAACCATTAAGATACTGAGAAACTAGTTTAGCATCATCATCTATATGACCCGAGCTAATGTTCAAATTGAAGAATTATTCAGTATAACTTTTGAAACTTAGGTCTCTTTGCTTCAAGTTCTGTAAATTTCACTTGGTAGCCCTCAGTCAAAAACTTAGCCTTCAAATTATTCACCATCCTATCCCAAGATTTGATCTTGTCTTTAACCCTTCTCTATCTATTTGTCCACAAATGTTCCCACCACATGGATGCATGTCAATTTAACTTAGTGTATGCATACTTTACCTTCTTTTCTTCATTAGTTCCTTCAAGTTCAAAATACTTGTCCATCTTTGTGATTCAATCTATCATCTCATCAACATGTAGGTTTTCATGATAATCAAGTGGGTTTAAATGATGTCTCCTAGTAACATTAGTCAAGGCTCTAATGAACCTCTCCTCTTCATGATTCAACTTCAGTTGTACCCCATATTTCTCTCCTTCTACTGCAGGTTCCTAATTTTGTTCATCTCCTTCTTCATCACTTGCATCTTCTATATGTTTTCCTCTTCTTTGAGCAATCTCTATTTCTTCTAATATGGCATAAATTTATCTCAACAAATCTACGACTGTTAGATCTTCATTCCTAGCTCCACCTCTAACATTTCTCCTGCCCATTTTCAAAATCCTTAGTAGTTGTAGGTAATATCCTTTCAACCACCACCCCACAAGAAAACCCTAGGTTACAACAAAACCCTACTCTGATACCAATTGATGCAATCAAGGATGGAGAAACCCCAAGGAGATCAATCCAATCCTTGCATTCAATACAACACAATAGAAACAATAAGCCAAGATGGATAGAAATGAGAGATCATCCTTGTAATATTATCATAAAATCATTTACAAGAGATCTGCAATATGAAGTCTCACATGCCAAGCATACATGCCTGATTATGATTAAAAAATCCTTTACAAACCCTAGAAAAACTAACGCCAAATAATCTTATGAAGTTCACTCGCCCCTTAGAAACATGTCCATAAGATTATAAAGCAATCACAACACCAGGTCAGCCTAGGAAAGTGATGGAAGCTACAATTGAAATAATTGTTATATTGTCATTGATGTTAAACATTAACTGGAAAGACAGTTTCTATCTTGTAATGTGCCATATCAATTTATTGATGAAGAAGATTTTAAAAGATGAGATAACAAGAAGACCTGGTGAAATGGTTGAGTTATGAAAATACAATGGGTACTTGATGAGATTGCATGTTGGTAAAGTAATATGTTGTTTATCTTTAACACCGAGTGAAGTTTAGATGACTAAAAGTTTAGTCTTGATCGAGTAACAAATCAGAAGATTAAGGAACTTATGTATGTGTCGAGTGATGCGAGTGTTGACTGAGTGGAAATACATGCTGAGAAAATTTAGTGTCGGCCGAGCATCGGTATTTACCAAGCATCGGTAAATTACCGAGTTATTTAGTGATGACCAAGTGGAAGAACACAGTGATGACTGAGTGTGAGTATTTTGAAAATTTGAGTAAGATTTGAGATCCGAGCCGACATAGTTGATTTCTTGGGATATTTGAAGTATATTTAAGATAAGGATGATCATTCTGGAGAATTAAATGAGCATTTAATATATTTTTAACCATTTTTATGTATAGATTCAAGGAGTTTTAAGATGTATTCTACAATGTAGATGGAAAATGAAATGTTGGGAGGATTCATTGGATCTAACCAAACTCTAAGATCTACGGTGATAATTAAGCAGCAAAAGATATAGCTACTTGATCAGAGAGGTATAAGAGTAATATAATTGTAGGTTATGTGTGTAGAGGTAAATTGAGTTGATTGGAAAATCTAAGAAGAAGGCAGAGAAGGCTGGGAAGAGCAATACAAGATTGCACAGTGGTGATTACTTGATGGAATTCCAAGAAAATTTGAGTGATAGTGATGACAATGGAGGCCAGTCAGTGAATTAGCATTTGAGTGAAAGTGGATCTATATTTGCAAAGTGAGTTGTATGTTTAAGATCACATTACTATTACTTTCTAACCATTGTATCAGTTCAATATCCTTTTAAACAAGGTTGACCTAACAGTCATATTATAAATCATTTAATCAAGGTGAAATTCTAATGGAATGGTCTAAGCCCTCTAGCAAGGCTCACTTTTAACACAATGATTAAATCCTTTAACATGGTCGCATTTAACAGTGTGTATTGTAACCTTTTACAGGGTTGGCTCCTCATAGAGCTCACTTCAGAAGAGTGAAAAATTGGTAGCATGTAACTGGTGGTTTTTCCCATATTGGGTTTCCACGTTAAATCTTGGCGTCATACTTTTGTGAATGTTATTTGATGTGTTATACTGTTAAGAGTTTTATATTTTGCAAGTTGATTACATTAGGATAGTCAATTGCAAGTTTATGTTACTGATTATATGCTATAGAGACTGAGTGGATTATTGAGTGGATCTAAGTTGGTTAAAGTCTTTATAAGTTCAATTGGTATATTTGGACCTAGGATAATTGATTCACCCCCCTCTTAGTTATTTTGAATCATTCTAACAATTGGTATCAGAGCTAAAGATCAAGATGTATAAAAAGGAGGTACCGAGGCTGAACAAGGAGAACTTCCCTACATGGAAAAGTTTGATGAAGTTACATCTAGCTGGAATTGGAGAAGAAATAAAATACTATGTGGAACATGATTACATAATAGTGCCTACAGTTATGATAGCTCAATAGATGAAATAAAAACAAAAACACAACCAAGCAATGTTGGAGATTGTATTATCCCTAAGTTATCCTGAAATTGAAGATATAAAAGACTGTAAAACTACAAAATAAATGTGGGACACACTGGAAACTATCTATGGAGGTGATACAAATGTACTGAGAACCAAATCTGAAAGCTTGAGAGGTAAGTTTGATGAAATAATAATGTTAGATGGTGAAACTATTGTTCAATATTGCAGTCGATTTAAGGAGGTTGTAAATGCTATTAGAGGAGCAAATGGATCTATTGATGATGATATTATTATTAGTAAGGTACTAATAACTCTACTTCCTATTTATCCTATTAGATTATCTATTATACAAGAAATGAGATGTACCCTTGGTTACAACTTAACTCTGTAAGGTTTAGTTGGTACACTTACTGCTTTTGAGTTATCAAATTTTGATAATTTCACTCCTCACAGTGTTGATTCTGCATTCAAATCACAATTGACTCTTCATAAATCTAAGAAATGAAAAAGAAAGACATATGAACAATGATAATGACACTTTTGATGATGATCTTGATGAACTTGAAGTGCTTATGGCTAGAAGACTACCGAGAGGAAAATGAAAATTCAAAGGTAAACTTCCTATAATTTGTTTTTCATGTAACAAAGTTGGCCATATTGCAGCAAGATACACTGACAGGAATGAGAAGGATGATAGAAGATAAAGAAAGTACAAAGACAAAAGGAATGAAAAATATTTTAGAAGGTATAAGGAATATAAGGACAAAGGTGAAAAATGCTATATTGTTGAAGAAGAAATTGATAGTGAATCTTATAAATCTGATGACAATGATATAGAAGTTGTTTATGTTTCTATGAAAGATTATTCTGATGAGGATGAGAAAACTGCACTTATTTATATATGAGTAAAGGTGATATATGGATAATTGATAGTGGTTTCTCACATCACATGACTGGTGATAAGAGTAAATTTGAAACCTTAAGCTATTGAAAAGGTGGTAGTGTTAAGTTTGGTAATGACAAACCATATCTTGTGAAAGGAAAAGGATCAATAAAATTGACTGGTAAGATAACATGTGACAATTCTTATTGGGTTGAAGGTCTTAACTATAATTTTTTGAGTGTTTCTCAGTTGAACACTTTTGGATACTGAGCTGAATTCAATCACAAAAAGGCTAAAATATTTGGTGCTACTGGTGAACTAATTGGAAGTGGAGAATAGACAAGAGGTAATTTTTCTATCTAGATCTAATGAGACATGTTTGTTTTCACAATATGATGATGTATGGTTATGGCATAAAAATTTATGTCATGTGAACTTTGAAAATTTTGTAAACATTAGTAAGATGAAAAGAGTAAGAGGCTTACCAAGATTGAAGAAACCTGATAATGTTATGTGTAAGCAATGTCAGTTGGGAAAAATGACAAAGTCTAGTTTTAAAATCAAAACCTATACTTCAGATAATGTTTTGGACTTGGTTCATTTTGACCTTTGTGGACCTATTGGTGTGCAAAGCTACCATGGTGATAAATATTTCATATTGTTTGTTGATGATTACTCTAGAATGATGACTGTGATGTTTCTCAAAGAAAAATCTTATGTTTTTCAGTTGCTTAAGTAGTATTTGGAAAAATTTGAAAAAGAGACAAGTAAGAGCTTGAGATGTTTGAGATATGATAGAGGAGGAGAATTTATATCTAGTGAGTTCAACTTATTTTTCAATCATAGAGGAATTAAAAGATAGATGTCTGCTCCAAGAACTCCCCCATAGAATGACATAGCCGAGAGAAGGCATAGATCAATAATGGGTTGTGATAGAACAATGATGATAGATAAGAATGTTGCACAAAAGTACTAGAGAGAAGCTATATGTACAACAGTCTATACCTTGAACCGAGTACAAGTCAAGAAAGGTATTGATATTACACCTTATGAGATATGGTATGGGTAAGCACCTAATGTAAACTATTTTAAAGTTTTTGGAAGAAAATGTTATATACTAAAGGATAATAGAAATGGAAAAATTGATGCTAAAATTGTTGAATGCATGTTTTTAGGTTATTCCACTAAGAGAAAAGCATAAAAGTGTTTGAATTCTAACACTAAAAAAGTTGTGGAAAGTGAAAATGTTAGAATTGATGAATATGCAGAAAAGAATGAAGTTGAATGCAAGAAATAACCTGAAGATTATAGATCTTTCATTTACATGAATGAAGGAGATCTTAGCAGTCAGCCTGAACTAGAAAAAGAAGCTACCGAACAACAGAATGGTGTTCCCAACTAACAGCAAGAAAATGTCGATACACAGAAAGAGGTTGTCGAGCATTAGGAGGCAATTGATGAGGAATCTGAGGAAGAATCTAAGACACAAAATGAACCTAAAGTGAATTTTCATGATGAATTTGAGGAAGAACAACAAGAGAAAAGGAGACTAGAGCCTACACTAGCAAAATATGTAAGAAGACATCATAAATTAGACCAAATCATTGGAGAAAAAGATTTAGAGGTCATGAAAAGAAGAAAATTGAAAAATCATACATTCTTATTATGTGAATTTGAGCCCAAATCAGTGAAAGATGCTTTGGATAATGAAGACTTGATACATGCCATGAATGAAGAAATTGAGAAAATTGAGAAGAACAAAACTTGGACACTAGTACCTAGACCAAAGGACAAGAATGTTATTGGAACTAAGTGGGTATTTAGAAATAAGATGAATGAGAATGAAGAAGTTATAAGAAACAAGGCTAGACTAGTATGCAAAGGTTATGCACAAGAAGAAGGCATTGAATATGGTGAGATGTTTTCCCCAGTTGCTAGATTGGAAGGAGTTGGAACTTTACTGGCTTATGCAGCTTACAAAGGATTCAAAGTATATCAAATGGATGTCAAATTAACATTTTTGAATGGAATACTGGAAGAAGAGGTATACATTGAACAAGATGAAGGATTTGTTGATTCAAGCAAGAGGAATATGGTTTGCAAGCTATATAAAGCATTGTATGGATTGAAGAAAACCCTCAGAGCATGGTATGAAAGATTGCATAATTATTTAGTTAATATTAGATTACAAGGACAAATGACAATAGTAATCTATACTTAAAGTTTGAAAAAGGTAAAGGGATATTGTTAGCAAAAATATTTTTTGATGATATCATATTTGGAGGACAAGATGCTTTATGCCAAACATTTTGAAATGAGATGCAAACTGAATTTGAGATGTCTATGTTTGGAGAGATCAAATTCTTTGTTGGATTACAAGTATATCAGATGAAGAAAGGCATCTACATTACTCAATCTAAATATATCAAGGAGATACTGAAAACCTTTTGCATGGAGGACTCCAGACTTGTAAGTACACATATGGATACTGGACAGAAACTATCAAAGACTGATGAGACAGCTAAAGTCAATCAAACCCTGTATAGATCAATGATTGGAAAGCTATAATATGTTGTTCATTCTAGACCAGATATTGCATTAGTAGTTGGGTTGTTGCAAGATTTTTTCTAAATCCTAAATATAGTCACATGATGGTAGTGAAAAGGATTCTAAGATATCTAAAAGGAACAAAGGATTATGAATTATATTATAAGAAGAATGATAATTTTGAACTGAAATTTTATAAAGATGTTGATTGGGAAGGTAATTTTGATGACAGAAAGAGTATCAGTGGTGGTGCATTATTTTTGGGAAAGATATTAGTCTCTTGGTCAAGCAAGAAATAAAACTGCATTTCTCAATCAACAGCAGAGGCTGAATATGTTGTAGCAGCAGTGAATTATTCAAATATAGTGTGGATCAAGCAATTGTTGAAAGGAATGAAGGAAGATATCACTGAACCATTTGTCATTTTCTATGATAACACAAGTTCTATTAATATTTCAAAGAACCCTATGATGCATACAAAGACCAAACATATTGCTATCAAGTATCATTACTTGAGAGAGCTAGTACAAGACAAAGAAGTAAGACTTGAATATGTAAATACAAAAGAGCAGTTAGCAGATATATTTACTAAGACATTAAACCTAAGGATGCTCATGAGTATCTAAGAGGTAAATTAGGGGTGATTCCCCTATCTGAGGATAACTAGGATCACATGGAGTGATTGCATCAAATCTATTACACAACATATCTGACAAATTGATGCAAATGTGGTCACATTTTAAGAGTTTCCTAAAGCTGTGAAGAGTAACAAACAAGATGTTGATCACTCATAAGAAATATGACAAAGAGAGCATAGAATTCAAAAAATTTGACACAGAGATATCTACATGATGAAGATGTATGTCTTTGGCATTATTGTCAAAGAGGGAGATATGCTATGAGATAATTGGACAGTAAGGGAGATACAAAAAAGAGGGAGAATTAAATAGGAACTATACTATGAGGGAGATATTCAGAGAAGAAATAGAGAGAGATAAGGTACAAAGAGAAATATATCCAAGAGGGAGCTAATATTTGTATTGGAGAGAATTAGAATGAAGCTAAGGACATTAATGAAAATCTATTTACAGAACATACTGTTTGGATTGTTTGGTAACCTTGCATGTGTTGTTTGCATGTATTTTCCATCAATGCGAAAGAGGGAGATCATTGGAAGTTACAATTGAAACAATTTTTATATTTCCATTGATGTCAAACCTTAACTAGTAAGATAGTTGCTATCTTGTAAAGTGCCATATCAATTGATTGATGAAGAAGATTTGAAAAGAGGAGATAAGAAGAAGACCTAGTGAAATGGTTGAGTTATGTGAAACTACAATGGGTACTTGATGAGATTGCATGTTGGTAAGGTAACATGTTGTTTGTCTTTAACACCAAGCGAAGTTTAGATGACTACAAGTTTAGTCTTGACTGAGTAACAGATCAGAATATTAAGGAACTTATGTATGTGTCGAGTGATGCGAGTGTCTTCAGAGCATCAATACATGTCGAGAAAATTTAGTGTCGACTGAGCATCAGTATTTACCGAAAGTTAGTAAATTACCAAGTTATCTAGTGATGATCGAGCAGAAGAACACAGTGATGACCGAGTGTCAGTATTTTGACAATTTGAGGAAGATTTGAGATCTCAGCTGACATAGTTGATTTCTTTGGATATGTGAAGTATATTTAAGATAAGGATGATCATTGTGGAGAATTAAATGATCATTTAATATATGTTTAACCATTTTTATGTATGGATTCAAGAAGGAGTTTTAGGATCTATTCTACAAGGTAGATGGAAAATAAAATGTTGGAAGGATTCATTGGATCTGACCAAACCCTAAGATCTACGGTGATGATTAAGCGGAGAAAGATCTAGCTACTTGATCTGATAGGCATAAGATTAATCTAATTGTGGATTATGTGTGCAGAGGTCAATTCAATTGATTGGAAAATCTAAGCAGAAGGCTGAGAAGGCTGAGAAGAGCAGTACAGGACTTCACAGTTGTGATTGCTTGATGAATTTCCAAGCATATCTAAGTGATAGAGATGAAAATGGAGGCCAGTTAGTTAATTAGCATTTGAGAGAAAGTGGATCTGTATTTGCAAAGTGAGTTTTATGTTCAAATCACATTACTATTACTTTCTAACATTGTATCAGTGCAAAATCCTATTAAACAAGGTTGACCTAACAGTCATATTATAAATCATTTAATCAAGGTGACATTCTAATGGAATGGTCTAAGCCCTCTAGCAAGGCTCAATTTTAACACAGTGATTACATCCTTTAACATGGTCACATTTAACAGTGTGTATTGTAACCTTTAACAGGGTTGGCTCCTCACAGAGCTCACTTCAGAAGAGTGAAAATTTGGTAGCATGTTACTAGTGGTTTTTCCCATATTGGGTTTCCACATTAAATCTTGGTGTCACACTTGTGCGACTGTTATTTGATGTGTTATACTATTAAGAGTTTTATATTTTGCAAGTTGATTACATTAGGACAGTGAATTGCAAGTTTATGTTACTGATTATATGCTATAGAGACCGAGTGGATTACTGAGTGGATATGAGTTGGTTAAAGTGTTTATAAGTTTAATTGGTACATTTGGACCTAGGATAACTGATTCACTCCCCCCCTCTTATTTATTCTAAATCATTCTTAAAAAACCCACAAGAAAACCCTAGGTTACAAAAAAACCTTGCTCTGATACCACTTGATGCAGTCAAGGATGGAGAAACCCCAAGGGGCTCAGTCCAATCCTTGCATTCAATAAAACACAATAGAAAAAATAAGCCAAGAAGGATATAAATGAGAGATCAACCTTCTATTATTATCATAAAATCATTTACAACAGTTCCGCAAAATGCAGTCTCACATGCCAAGCATACATGCCTGATTATGATAAAAAAAAACCCTTTACAAGCCCTAGCAAAACTAACACCAAATAATCTTATGAAGATCACCTACCCCTTAGGAACATGTCCATAAGCTTATAAATCAATCACAACACTAGGTTGGCCTAGGAAAGATCACATTTTCTAATAATTGAGAAATGTATTACATCAAATAGGTTACAAAAAAACCCTGCTCAAGAAACCATGCCCAAGAAATGTATTATTTCAACCGCCACCCCACAAGAAAACCCTAGGTTACAAAAAAAACCTACTCTAATACCACTTGATGTAGTCAAGGATGGAGAAACCCAAAGGAGATCAGTCCAATCCTTGAATTCAATACAAAACAATAGAAATAATAAGCCAAGATGGATAGAAATGAGAGATCAGGCTTCTATTATTATCATAAAATCATTTACAATAGATCTGCAACATGCAGTCTCACATGCCAAGCATACATGCCTAATTATGAAAAAAAAAACTTTACGAACCCTAGCCAAACTAACACAAAATAATCTTATGAAGATCACCTGCCCCTATGGAACATGTCCATAAGCTTATAAAGCAATCACAAAACCACGTCGGCCTAGGAAAGATCACATTTTACAATAATTGGGAAATATATTACATCAAATAGGTTGGGACCCAAATCATTAGGTTCAAACTCCAATATAAGAAATAAGACATGGGATCATACAATAAAGTCATCCTCAAACATATCAATGAGTTGGCATGATCGCGTATGAAGATTCCCATTGGAAGATCATAAAATGATCAGAAAACACAATGATTGACCGGGAAAATGAAGAAGAGGATAGTCAAGCAAAGAATTTGCAAAATCTTACGCATGATGAATACAAATGAAGTGTGATCATAGGATAAGGTCCAACATGAAGCCACGAACACATTGTAGCAACCACAACACTGTTAGTAATAATTGAGAGGGGGGTGTCTGATGTCGAATGTGGACCTCTCTATTCAACACAAACGCAACATAGTCATTGCACAATCAATGAACTCACAAAGACAAACATGAATTGTTTGCTCTGCAAGCGTGATTGAAGCGACCTGTTGCCTCCTAATTAGGAGCGATTGTTTTAGTTTACCCTCAGAACGAGAGCCAACAACCTGACCTTCTCTAATATGGAGGATTTTAAAGTGGAAGTGTGTGAAGAAGAGCCATCAATTGTGAGAAATCTGCATCTAAATACGATAAAATGCTGCTATTCTACGAATTGAAACATGTTTTAAGCTATGAAAGATGCATTGTAATTATTCTAAACATGAAATGCAACTAGCTATGGAAGTAAAAATGCAATTTAAGCTAAGAACTTGAAATGC
>MU223225.1:7473857-7487469 GCA_018584345.1 Thuja plicata
TTCTTCAAGTATTCCATTTAGGAATGTTGACTTGACATCCATTTGATATACTTTGAATCCTTTATATGCAGCATAAGCAAGCAGTATTCTTACTCCTTCTAGCCTAGCAATGGGTGCAAAGGTTTCTTCATAGTCTATACCTTCTTCTTGTGCATATCCTTTGCATACTAGTCTTGCTTTGTTCCTTGTGACTTCTCCATTCTCGTTCAACTTATTCCTGAATATCCATTTTGTACCGATGACATTCTTGTCATCTGGTCTTGGTACAAGTGACCATGTTTTATTCTTCTCAATCTGCTCAATCTCATCATTCATAGCACTTATCCATTCCTCATTATCTAGTGCAACATTGACAGATTTTGGCTCAAACTCACAAATTAAACAATTTGAGTTTAAAGACTTACTTCTTGTTCTTGTACCAGCTTTCTTATCTCCTATTATCTGGACCTCTAGATGGTTCCTTCTTACATATCTTGCAAGTACAGGTACAGTTCTTTATCTATCAGCTTGATCATTATTTTGATCTTCATTTTGTTCTTCATCACCTTGCACATTATCTTGATCATTATCCTGACCGTTGGTATTTGCAACCTGATGCTCAAGAGAAATGATTTTTAGCTCAGGGGCTCTACATTGTTGGTAGGTTAGAGTCTCAGGTTCCTCGTTGTAATTGAACTTATTGTATTCCTCTAATTCTTTAGTTCTTTCTTGTTCATTCTTCTCTGTAAATTCATCTATCTTTACATTTGCACTTTCAATAATTTTGTTATAGGCTTTGTTTAGACATTTTTAAGCCTTGCTCTTGGTAGAATACCCTAGAAAAATTCCTTCATCACTCCTTGAGTCAAGTTTTCCATTTCTATCATATTTTAAGATATAATATTAACTTCCAAAAATTGTGAAATAACTTACATTGGGTGTGTATCCATACCATAGCTCATAAGGTGTCTTCTTGGTGTCTTTCTTCAATTGTACTATGTTTAGTGTGTAAACAGTAGTACTGACAGCTTCCCTCCAGAAGATTTGGGTGATGCCTTTCTCTATCATCAGTATTCTTGCACAATCAACTATTGATTTGTTCCTTCTCTCAGCAATCCCATTTTGTTGTGGTGTTCTTGGTGCAGAAATCTGTCTTTTTATACCGTGCTCATTACAGAAATTAGTGAATTCATCTAATATAAACTCACCTCCTCTATCTAATCTCAAACATTTTAGATCCTTACCACTTTGTTTTTCGACCATGGCCTTATACCATTTAAACATCTTGAATGCTTCAGATTTATCTTTTAGAAACATAACTGTCATCATTCTACAGTAATCATCAACAAAGAGAATAAAGTATCTATCTCCATAATAACTCTGTGTCCTCATGGGTCCACATAAATCAGTATGGACTAATTCTAGAATTGCATCAGATGTATGGGTTTTTCTTTTGAAACTAGACTTTGTCATTTTACCTTTTTAATAGTTTTTACTCATGATGTTGTTGGGCTTGGTCATTGTTGGTAAGCCTCTGACATTTCTCTTTTTGCTAATTTTCATCATGTTGTCAAAGTTCACATGACATAGTCTTTTGTGTCATAACCATATGTCTTCATTTGTAGCAATCAAACAAGTGGAGTCAGTATCATTTAGATAGAATAAGTTACATTTTGTCTGCTCACCTGTACCAACCATATTTCCAAATTTATTAAAGATCTTTGCCTTTTTGTTTTCAAATGCTACTTTGTGACCTAAATTATTCAACTGAGAAACACTCAATAGATTATAATTCAATCCATTTACCCAATAAGCATTCTCACACTTTATCTGGTTATTCAACATTATTGTTCCTCTACCTTCAACTAGACAAGGTGTGTAGTTTCCCATTCTTAATGATCCACCCTTGTAGTATTCAAAAGTCTCAAACTTTTTCTTATCACCGGTCATATGATGAGTGCAGCCACTATTTATGATCCAAACATCATTTTTGCTAATTTTAGATATGAGAGATGTTTCTACATACCTTTCTTCATCATCATCTGAATCATCCTTTACAACCACAAACACCATCTCGATGTCTTCATTAGATTCGATGTCAGTATCATCATCCTTGCATTTTGCTAGGTAGCTGACCTTCTTTCCTTTGTCCTTATAGTCTCAGGTATTTCTTCTTTATGATTTTCGGTAGCTTCTATAATCACCTCTATTAGACTTCTTTTCAAAAGATCTGTCATTACTTCTGTCATCTTTTCTTCTGTTAGTACATCTTGCAACAAAATGTCCAATCTCTTTGCAATTAAAACAAACAAGTGGTAATTTACCTTTGTATTTACCTTTGCCTCTCTGCATTCTTCTAGTCATAAGTTCTTCTATTTCATCAAGATCATCTTCTTCACTTTCACTATCACTATCTTTTCTCGTAGTGTTTTTGTGAATTGATTTACTTATTCTCATAGAAGTTTTGAATGTAGACTCTATGTTTGGTAAGACACTATTATCGAAGTTATTCATCTCAAATGAAATTAGTCTTCCAATTAAACTGTCTAGCATTGTTATTTGATACTTCTCTCATTTCTTGAATGGCAGATACTCTAATAGCATAAGTAGGCAGTAAAATTCTTAGAATTTTACTTACCACTGTATCTTCTTCCAGTTCACCTCCAACTCCTCAGATAGTATTGACTACCTCTTTAATTATTATGTTGTACTAAGTGATGTTTTCTCCTTTCATTTTGAGATCATCAAAATTTCCTTTAAGGCTTTGTTCCTTAGTTCTCAAAACATTTTTGTCGCCACCATGTACAAGTTTTAATTTGTCCCACATCTGCTTTGCAGTTTTGCATTCTTTGATATCTTCAAATTCAGCATCAGCGAGTGAGGAAGCAAGCTCTATCATCATGCCATTATGTTCATGATTCTCTCTCATTTGTTCAACTGTTGGTGCTCCTGTGGGCAACACATATTCAGTTTCAAGGAATTGAGTAACATCATTACCAATACCTGATAAGTGGAGTCGTATACTGCATTTCCATGAAGCAAAATTATCTTTGTTTGACTTGGGCACATCTCGTATGTTCATCTTGTGATCTTTGACTTAGGTCTCGAAACCTTCCTTCTAAGCACACAAGCTCTGATACCAATTGTTAGTAATAACTGAGAGGGGGGTGGATCAGTGGTCTCAAAAATTTATCCTTCAACTATTTACCACCAATCAAATAAACCTTAGATTATTATGTCCCTACAAGATGCATGCCATGAAATACTTATAATGATTAACTGTTTGTCAGTTTTCTTTGTCTGTCCTTATTCTCCTTGATTATCGATAAGTAGTATAACTATTTACCAAAATACAGTAAATATGAAGAGTATACCGATCAACCCAGAAATGCATATGTGAAATGTAAAATAGTAAAGTAATAAACCATACACACATAACACATGGATTTTAACGTGGAAACCCTGTTAAGGAAAAAACCACTGTGACCCATACCCCAAATTTTCACTCTTCTGAAGTGAGCCCTGTTAAGAGCCAACCCTGTTAAAGGTTACAAACACACTATTAGGTGTGACCTTATTAAATGATTTTACACATATAGGTTTTCACTTAGTATCGGGCATCTAATGCTGTCATCCTTCAATCAGCCTCTCTCTTAGACTATCAATAGGCATCAGGCATATCCAATGCTACTTTCATGAATCAACCTTTATGGCACTCCTTGGGATGTACCTCAATATATAGAAGATTGTTAAGTCCTACTCTATTAAGAGACTTGATGCTTCAATGGTTAAACTGAAACACTATGACCTATTTCTAATGCACCTTTGAATTGCATATTTTCATATCTATTTAAGTAAATTACCTCTCTGATCAATGTATCAATTCAATTCTTTTGTGCTCCATACTTTCTTCTCTGTGATGTTGTGCTCACTGTTCGTCGGTGTCTACAGAATTCTTTAGCTCTCGTTCAGCTTGATTGATCAGGACTGTATGAAGTTCTTCTTCATAAGTTTCTCTTCAGCATCCTCTTTCTATTCACTCCCCTTCCCCATGCATACATAAATGAATTAAGCTTGTCTCTTATACAGACATGATATTCACCATTTCTTGATTCTTGATTCTTGATTCTTGGCGTGAAAAAAAATCTAGCCAATTTGATTTAAAGCATAACTCTTGATTTATCTTGTAGTTATCTTTATGCCAACTGTACAAATCTTCTTTAAATAAATCACTTAACTCTGGTCAAAAAAAACAAAGAAAACAACTAGTTAAGTCTATCTTTTGCTCTTGCCAGCTAGATATTTTGTCATTTTCTAAACCCTCTGTTCCGTCGGTCAACTCTTCAGTTAGTCATCAGTTACAACTGTCAGTTCTGTCGGTGTGACTCTAGTTAGCTTCGGGATCTCCATCCATCGGGCATCGTGTGGTTTTTCTTCGTCGGGCAACGCTGTCTTCTACTCGTCGGGTATCACTGTGACTTTTCTTCTTTGCCTTTACCGATGGTGTGCACTCCGTCGGTGTTGTCTATCACTTAGTGAATACTTGACTTTTATGCATTGTTGAAAGCATAAACTTTGCTCCATTGATTCTCTGAATTCTTTGGCATTTTATACATGATCGTACAGATGATATCAAGTTGACATCAATGACAATACAAATCATTAACTGATTTTAATGCCTTGCATTATCTTCAACTTAACATTATCAAACATTTAATCAGTTATATATCATCAATCTCTCCCTTTGGCATTGATGGAAAAAAACTTATATTATCACACTATACTATTTCTAATACAGTATGAAATACAATTGTTGAGATTCATCAAACTACCAAACAGATTGTTTTGATAACTGATAAAAATGTCTGACCGCCGGTAAGCTCTGTTTTAGCTTAGATTTGATTCTTGCAGCTATCTGTATTTCTTGTTCTGATGTGTTGTGTCCTCTCCTTGTGTCAATATCTCTCTTGTCAAAAACTCTTCCTTTGTATTAACTCCATACAAACTCTCCCCTATGGATATGATCTCTCCCTGTTGGAGTAATCTGATAATGGATAATCTTTCTTCTTTTTTTGAAGACTGTGATAATATGGATAAACTCTCTCCCTTTGATAGCAATGCCAAGAAAATATCTTACAGATATATGACATTAATTTCAAGTGATATTTTCTCTCCATCCATAATATATTCCTTAAATTTCCCTTATCCATCAGCAATACATCAATATGTTCTGGTTCTCAGTTCTGATATATACTTGTTGTATATAGATGTAGCTTTGAAGTTCATCCTTTTTGCTTGCATCAACATGAATGATATTCTAAGAATATGTGGGCTAATGCAACCTTCAGTCATTTTACTAACTGGTAGACAAGGGTTTGACCCCTAGTCTCTTTCTCAAGTACTCAAACGTACCCTTGGGCAGTGGCTTGGTGAAGATATCAACTAATTTCTCTTTTGATTGCACATACTCAAGTATCACCTCTTTTTCTTGAACTTGTTCTCTTAAGTAATGATACTTGATGACAATGTGTTTAGTTTTTGTATGCATGACTAGATTCGTGGAAATGTTTATTGCACTGGTGTTATCACAATAAATAGTCACTGGTTCTAAGATCTTCATATGCATACCTTCCAGCAACTGTTTGATCCATGCAATGTTTGAGCAATTTGCAGCAGCAGTAACATATTCTGCTTCTGTAGTAGACTGTGAGATGCATCCCTACTTGCTAATCCATGTGACAAGTCTATCACCCATAAAGAATGCTCCTCCAGTTGTGCTCTTTAGGTCATCAAGATTTCCAACCCAATCAGCATCAGTAAACACCTTAAGTTCAAATTTGCCTTCTCTTCTATACCATAAGCCGAATTCCTCAGTAGTCTTCAGATATCTTAGAATTCTTTTCATAGAAGTCATATGTGATTCCCTTGGGTTAGCAGAAAATCTAGCAATAATTCCCACTGCATGTGCAATATCTGGTCTAGTGTGTACAACATACATGAGTTTTCCAATCACTGATCTATACAAAGTATGATTTACCTCTGTTGTCTTCTCTTCTTTTGTCAACTTACATCCAATCGCCATCGGTGTTTCAACTAGTTTTGAATCTTCCATCTTGAATATTTTCAGGACCTATTTGATGTATTTGGACTGTGTAATGAAAATACCTTCACTTTGTTGAATGATCTGTAGACCAAGAAAGAACTTGATCTCTCCAAACATAGACATCTCGAACTCTTTGCTAATCTCATCAACAAATGATTTCCATAGCATATCATTACCTCCAAATATGATGTCATCAACAAATATTTCAGCAATCAAAGTGTTAGCATCAGTATATTCATCATTTTGTTATAATTAAGAATTCATCTCTTATAAATAATTGTAGTGTTTTCAAGTTCTTTGTTTCTGTTATGTTTTATATTGTTTTGATGTTAGTTTATTGTCAGTTTGCTAATGTTATATTTTTAGGAAACATTTTGTTGTAAAGAGTTTCAAGGTCCCCTTGAAAACCTACTTTACCTTTATTAAAAAATATATCATTTAGCATCCAACCAATAAAAGGAGAAACCAAGAACTCATTATAAGATCTCTCCCAAATCTTGTGAAACATAGAAAAATCTGCATTCCTTACAATGGAAACAATATTCCCAAATCAAAACTCATCAAGCATAAATTATTATCATATTTTCTATTTCATTGCAATAACCTATCTAAGTCACACTTGAGGACTCTCATAATTATTTTTTCTAAATTAAACATTATCTTGTAGATTATTGATTCAATGGTTAATTTGATCGAGTTGATGTGTTGGGATAACTTTAGTGATGAATATTCACCAATTGGCGAATGTCTCACGTCGGCAGCCCGAGATTTTGGCAAATATAATGTGTATATCAGGTTGGTCGTGTCACCTAAAATTTATAAATATTGGGTCAAATTCCCAGGCCCATCGCCCATTGGTTTATGTAATTTTCTCCTTTTCTTTCACAAAATCGCCAATCAAATCTAATTTTTGGACATGGTAAATTGAAAATTTTTGCCTATAATTTCCAAAGCTTGTCTTAATCGAAGACCTATATTCGCTAATGGTGTTATAAAGATATATTTAGAGGAGGCCCCCTAATTCACCTGGCATTTTGCGGATGCATGTCTCAAACCAACATCATTTTTCCCAACTCTATTAATCATAGAAAATTATTGGACGACCCATAATCACCTCAAAAATTACATAAGATGTGTTATAATTACGCGGGCTTCGTCAAATATTTGTATACCTAATACCATATAATATTCCTACCAAATTTTCAAAAAGGATTGGTATAAATACATTCATAAATCAGTTTTATTGTACACAATTTGGTTTGGCTAGTTCTAATATATCAATTATGATTGATAGAGAAGTTTCAGAATGCTGATTTCATTGGCGATTGCAATTGAGGCAAAGGTAAGTGCTTAATTTTTTAAGTTTACTTAATATAATAGTATTCTCAATTAACCTTAGGTTTCACCTCTATCTGTCTGTAACTCTGCAACTTTGAGTTCATTCTTATTTAGTGGGGACCAGTTAGTGGTCACTGGTCACCCGGGAGACCTCAAACATGATGACATCTAGATTTTATATTGTAGACCATAGGTCCAATAAATCATATTTATATATAGTATAGTCTATTGTCACTTCTTCAACAAGTTAATATATTTTTTTTAGCCTTTATTTCGTTGGAGATGTCAAACAAGAATAAGGGTAAGGCTCCTACATGTGGGGAAAGCCAAGAGAGGCCAGAAAAATGCAAAACTTTATCATCATACTTTGGTGGTGGAAACGTTTCTGGCCAAAATTAGGATGTTACTTCATCACAAGTAGATTCACAAGATTCACAAACTACATGACATATTGAAGAAGTCGGCAAACCTGATATCTTAGATCATGATGAACTTGAAGAAGATTTTTAGGTAAATACGCAGAGTAGCCAGAATGATAAAATTGACTTGGGTGAGACTGAGAATGCTAGAGATGATGTCTGTTCATGGAAGAAGAGAATAAAATATAACTCAAAAAAGGATAGAGAATATAAAAAAAGATCAAAAGTGGGATCTGTCGAGGAATTTTCAAATAGAATGGGTGTCAAAGTATCCATTCATTGAACCAGTGGACAATCTAATTGAAGGTGAGCCTCAAATAGAATGGAGATGTAAGAATTGCACCATGATAAATAAAAAGGAAAAGAGGTTGCAGCTAAAAATTGACACCATAGAGAAGCAAATGGGTAAAGTTTAAGAAAAGAAAACCATAGATGGAGTTGAAAAATCAGTGATAAGATAGAAAACAAAGGAGGAATCTCAACATGTTAGGATGCATAATTATTTGAATTTCAACAAAATATACAGATGAAGCCTGCCGAAGTTAAAGGCTCTATTGAAGCTTTTTTGGAAAAGCAATGGTAGTAGAACGAATGGGAAAAGTTGTTCAGTTAAGTGTTGTCTTTTATATTTTGAGCAGAGGGCGTGCTATGACATACTACCTATCATTGAGTACTTTATTGCACTTTCTGAAAGTTTGTAACTATCCTAACAGTCTATGGTCAGTAAACAGAGGATGGGAATGGGCAAGTTGTCTTATCGAGGTTGAAAAGAAATATGTAAAGGGAAAAATTGAAGAGTCAAACTTTATTGTATTGTCTTTAGAAAAAGTTACAGTAGTAGATAATACTTCCTGGGTATGCATGCATTTTTATACTGTACACATTTTTGTCTGCCAACCTCATCTACTAAGTGTTGCTAAAATGAAGGATAATGCAATAGCGGAAAATTTAATTGAACTAGTAAAGAGTTCTCTAATTGAATATGGAGGTATAGATGAGATAAAGATTGCCAAAATATTGGTGTGTGATGGAGCGGATTGAGCTTTAGTAATGCAAGGCCACATGAACGGTCTTTGCATAAAGATATAAAGTTCTTGTGCACCCTACATTACTCACATTCACTGCATGGCCCACATAATGAATATAGCTTTTAGAGTTGTCAACAAGCATGCTCCAGTACAAAAAATTGAATTTTTAATCAAAGAGATCTACCAACACTTCTGTCGAAGTCCGAAATGATTCATAGAATTTCAACACTTTTTCAAAGGACTAACCGATGGGAAAAATCTTCTTAAGGATAATGATACCAGATGGATCTATTTGGATGGACCAATGTGTCAATTTTTTTTAGAATATCCATCATTTCTTGGTCTAATGAACTCAAATTGTGACAAAGCATGGCTACCAAAATTTCCTGAGTTGTTGTGAAGGTTAAGTAATGTAGAGACACTCTTAATGTTAGTAGGTCTTCTCTCCATGCTAGATGGGATGAGGAATATAATGAAAAAGGCCCAACAAAGAGATATGTATATTGGAAAATATGTTGCACTACGTAAATTGACAAGTGTGATGCTCGATAATCTCTATCAATTATGTGATGATGTAAAATTTTCCAACTGGCTAAGAATCATAGATTTGGAAAATCCTGATAAATTTTTAACGATTGGTGCAAATAGGGAGTTATGTGTAGAAGTACACAGAGTTGAGATACCAATGCACTACTTTTCTAGGGTCAATTTCGAAGAACCAAGAAAGAACCCTAGGAAGTGACTATCAAGTTTTACAAGGGAAGACTTTACCAAGATCGTTGAGTCTGTAAATGCTTCTATGAAGTACATTGCCTATGATCTTTCCTAATAGATTAGAGAAATATTCTCTCCAGTTAGACTATTTGAATCCATGTCTATTGTGTTTCCTCAATATTGGAGTGTCAACAATTTGAAAAACTTTTGAACTAAGATACTAACTTTGATAGATCATTTTTGCAAAACCAAAGAATTCAATGGAGTAACTCTAAATGGAATTTTAGATGAATCTCGTTTAAGAGAGAAGTCAAGCCATTTTTCACAAACAATGAGGGAACAATATAAAATTATGTGGAACCCCCATGAAGATGGATCAATAACAAGGCTTTGGAAAAATCTGGCTCAGAGAAAAATGTTGATTAATTCAATATCAGAATTTTTCAAGATTGTTGATTTATGCTTGACCATGATATTGGGGTCATTGGAGGATGAGATATTTTTTTATAAGGACCAATAAAATTTTAAGGGTCTTGTGGCCTACCTCTTCTTGGATCCCATATCCTTCTTTGATAAATGAAGAAAATCTGGTCATAATCTCCCTCTACTGGCTTGAATTCAGTATGAATTTTCTTTCTCTCAATATTAACTACCATCTTGCATCTTCATTCCTTCTTCTTCTATCTACAGTGAGGGAAATATTCTCCTAGCATTGTCTTTGTCTCCTCATGCTTCTTATTTTCTTGCATTGTATCCAACTGAGTGGCCATAATTTTGATGATGTCTTTCTTGAAGTCTGACATTAGGTGCATGATTTTTTTCCTTGAAACTCCACTACTAATGTATTTTCCATAGTAGATTGATAACCTATTCCCTTCTTGACAGCTGCTCTAGAGTAATTCAAGCATATTTTCTTGAGATCCTCCCAAGTTTCTTGAGTGATATCTCCTTCTCCCATTAAGTCCAAAGCTTCAATAAAACCTCATAATATCCCTCTTCAGAAAAGAAAAATTTGAGACTCTTCATTAAGGTCATGGTGTGGGGACTTCTTCAGACTAAACAAGAATCTTGAAATATAATCCAAAATATGATCTTCTTTTTGTTTCATTCTAAATATGTCATTCCCTTTTTCTCCTATATATTATTCTTAGTACTTTTGAAGGAACATTTCTTTCATATTATACCATGTTTAGACATCATCTCTTCCTAGACTCATAAACCATCTTAATGTTGATTCCTTCATATTAGTAGGAAATAGATTAATCCTATGAGCATTTGTGGTGTAGTCATAGCTTCTATAGAGAATATCAAATTCAAACAAGAATGTGTCTAGGTCCTCTGTTACCAATCCATAGAACTTAGGGATGACTGAAGAGGGAACATTTTTGAGGTTATGGTTATCATTTTGGTGAGTGATAGGGAAATCAATGTTTTAAGGTGTGCACCCTTGGTTTCCTTGTGTTGTTCAGTGAAACGGTGGTTCATGACATGGATTAACTGCCTCTTGTGCTTGTATAAGTCAAGTAGTTGTATTAGGCATTAATAGGTTGATCTTTTGGTGCAACGGTAGCCAACAATTGGTATAAGAGCTGAAGTCACAGATTCAAACCCCATGCTTGCACTGGGGAGATTATTTCAATGTGTGTACCCTTGGTATCCTTGTGATGTGCATCACGGTGGTGTTTCATGGCATGTCTTAACCACCTCATGTGCTTGTATGACTCAAGTGGTTTTATCAGGCATTAATAGATTGACCTTTTTGTGCAACGACAAGCAACACTCAAAATTTGGATGATTAGGTCTTTCCATCCTTTGCTGAACTCTTGCCTGATAGGGTACCAAAGCAAGTTGATTATAAGGTTGATTTTGAGCAAATGGGTCCCCAAGTGGAGGAATATTCAGATTATATCAACAAAAGGATTTGGATCAACCAGTTCTTCTTCTTCTGAGGGAGAGGAAGAAGGGGATAAATTTGCAAAAGTGTTAGCATAGGGGTTCTCTTCTTCTTCTTCTTGGTTACCATGATTAGGTAGAAATATGCCTAAGGCATCTCTTCTCCTATCTCTATGCATGCAGATTGAGATAAATTGAAATCGACTTGAATTGGAATGTAACTTATCATTGACTAAATCTGAAGGTCGGCTAAAGAAAACATTAATGAAGCAACGAAAACTCATGGCTTCTATAGGTCCTTATTTTGACACCATCCTTGGCATCGACGCCAAAAAAATTTGACTTCCCAATTAGATCAATAACTTGATTGTATAGCTCAACACAAGGATTGTACATCCAAGCTATGCAACTAACTTTCTCATGGAGAAGGTTCATTTACTTATCAACCCAGGGAACATGTACTTGAAATGGGCCAACATTGTATGTGCACTAAGTCCCTACTTAAGCCATGATATCCTACAGCTTGAAAGGAAATAGTGTTGGAAAGTAAATGCTTGGAAATGAAGTACTCAAATGATGAATAAAATCTACTACTGGAATTAAATGAATGCAACTAAATACAATAATATTCACGATAGAAAAAGTGGAAACTAATTTGTTTACTTTGGCTATAGGAACAATCACAGGAATCTGTCTCTAGTGGCTACATGAGCAGACAAATTCCAGAATAGAAACTACAAATGAAAGGAAGTTAATACTTAAATGAAAAGGGATTACTCACAAAGTGCCCCCCCTTGGATGAGTATATCCAGAGCTCAACTAAGCTTATAAAATCATAATATAATCAAATTATTCATTCATCCAAAACTAGTGTTACACATCATAAGCTGAAATTGTACTTGAACTAAAAACCAGAATGCTACATTGCATTGAGTTCTACTTCTTTCTAACCTATGATGAAGTTTCATAACCTTATTTATAATAAAAGGTTGCTAACAACTAACTAACTAACTAATCAATGCCAAAAGGAATAGGCGGATAAGAATTATTACAGAACTAGGAAAAAGGAAAGTCATCCAACTAAATAGGAACATTCAATTGTCTATTTACACAGAGAGTAAATATATCTTATCCTCTACTTCCTAGATTTGTTCCACTATAAGAATGACCATTAAAATCCTTTGACTTTCTCCAAATGAGCTATAATCAATCCATGATTGACTTCTTCAAATGTTATTGCATGTTGAACTGTCTTGACTTGGTCCTCATGGCATGCTCCTTCTTGAGTGCCATCTTAACTAAGTGTAAAGGAGAAAAATGATGTTTATGGAATGAGAGTATTTTGATACTCAAATCACTTATCACCTTACATTTAAAGTTTAGAGTGGAGGGAAAGATAAGATATTCCCCTTTATTCTTAAATGCACAAAGGAAGGATCCAAATTGATTAACCCAAAAAGGACCAATGCACATGTGAATCAGTCTATTAGAAATAAGAATAAAGAAGGAGATCCTAGGTTTCCCTCTTAAAATGTGGCGTAAATGAATGTAAATGTGTGATAGATTTAGAATGATTAAGGATTTTAATTGAAATGGATAGGAGGAATGCACTAACCTTAAAATATTGCAGATCAAAGAATGTTGTTTTCTAAGGTCTGTAGACTGTTTCTGTAAAAACTAAAGTATGATCTGAAACTGGAACATAGAGATGAACAAAACCCAGAATTATTTTTCCATTCTGATGTGATCTTATGAAAAATTTTGACCTTGACCCACAAATGTCAACCCTAACCCAATAATTTTGACCTTGACCTGCACAAGTCCGACAGAGAATTTGTTCACGAAGTCTGACAGAAGGCCGAAAAGGGTATCCAGATCTGGGTTCAAATCCACAGTCCCGAACCTATACCTATAAGAAAAAGAGGTTTTTTCATTGGGGGGGAGGGTTTTGCCTTAGTCAAACCCCAATTTAGGAATTAACCTTGAAATCAATGAAATATAGAATGCTAGAAAGTAGTAGAATTGAATCTAATAATGAAGCTATGATATTGAATAGATATGTCAATGTAATTCAAATGTAGCAAGTATGTAAATATGAAAGCATGGACTTTAGAAACCATAAACCTCCATTATTGTAT
>MU223225.1:7491364-7531111 GCA_018584345.1 Thuja plicata
TATGAATTTTGAAATATAAATGCAAGAGCATAAAAGAAATCCTACTTCTATATGCATGCAAATCTAACACCAAAAAAGAAAGAGTTGTCTATCGCGGGTTCACCAAAATGTAAAGGAGAAAAATGATCTTTATGGAATGAGAGTGTTTTGATACTCAAATCACTTATCACCTTACATTTAATGTTTAGAGTGGAGGGAAAGATAAGATATTCCCCTTTATTCTTAAATGCACAAAGGAAGGATCCAAATTGATTAACCCAAAAAGGACCAATGCACGTGTGAATCAATCTATTGGAAATAAGAATAAAGGAGATCCTATCTTTCCCTCTTAAAATGTGGCATAAATGAATGTAAATGTGTGATAGATTTAGAATGATTAAGGATTTGAATTGAAATGGATAGGAGGAATGCACTAACCTTGAAATATTACAAATCAAAGAATGTTATTTTCTGAGGTCTATAGACTGTTTCTGGAAAAACTAAAGTATGATCCGGAATCGGAACGCAGAGACGAACAAAACTCAGAAATATTTTTCCATTTCGATGTCATCTTACGAAAAAGGTCGACCTTGACCCACAAATGTCAACCCTAACCCAATAATGTCGACCTTGACCTGCACAGGTCCGATAGAGAATTTGTTCGCAGAGTCTGATAGAAGGCCGAAAAGGGTATCCAGATCTGGGTTCAAATCTGCGGTCCCGAACCTGTACCTACAAGAGAAATAGGTTTTTTCATTGGGGGGGAGGTTTTTCCCTTAGTCAAACCCCAATTTAGGAATTAACCTTGAAATCAATGAAATATAGAATGCTAGCAAGTAGTAGAATTGAATCTAATAATGAAGCTATGATATTGAATAGATATGTCAATGTAATTCAAATGTAGCAAGTATGTAAATATGAAAGCATGGACTTTAGAAACCATAAACCTCCATTATTGTATGCTTGGAATCCACCTTGAAGAAGTAATGAAAGAGTCTTGAGGATGCACAAAGGATCTTGAAGGAAGATCACACCATCATGATGGCTAGATCTAGGGCTTAAATGATAAATCTTGAATGCTTGAACCAAATCCCTTCAAAGGCTTGAAAGCTTGAATCCTTGATCTTCAATGGAGAAACTTGAATGCTTGATAAGAAGACTTGAACACCTTAAGAGCTTGAAAACATGTAGATCAATAGATGCTTGAACTTTTGCTTGATGACTTCTTATCACTTAGTTGATGGTTAGAGAAAATGAGAGGAGAAAGCTTCCTTTTATATGAAACTAGGGCACAATCTTCTAGAGAGGCCGACATAGAAGAATTAAATTCCAGTTAGACCCATGCTCCTAGAAGAGGACCTATATTAAATATAATTTAGGATTTTGCCGCTTCGAAACCCAAAATAGTCGACCCGGAAGCCGAAAATGAATTTTTTATGACCTACGACAATCGACAGATTTCCAAATTTGAAAGAGGGACCCAGGTCAAGGTCGAGGTTGACCCTCACCTAGTTCAAGGTCAAGGTCAAGGTTGACCTTGACCCAGGGGGTCAAAACCCCTGGAAAAAGTGCCAGGTGGGATAGAAGTTGCCCGGAGAGGCCCAATCAGGGTCCTAAACAGGCATAGAAGCAGGAGATGATGCAGAAAGGAGGGGACAGTATGATGGTAGTCAAAAACATCCCCTAAGGAGGGCTAAACGCTCTTAACATGGAAGTGCTTCCATTTTAAGATGATACACTAAGTTGCTTCATTAATTGCTCCTGCATCATGACATTAGTATGCACAAAGATATGCAAACACATATATATATATCCCGATTAGAGCTTGAATCCGTATTTGAGCCTATTGGGTTATTGACCTTCCTAATAAGCAATATATACATTACATTTCAAAATGGAGCTGTAATCTTCTCTCTATTTTGATGCTTCTCTTTTTATATTGTTCAGCCCCCAAAAATATAAATCATAAGGTTGGCTATAACATAGATAAAATTTAGCATTACGTTAATTAGAAAGAGTGACACAATTATATTTTATAAAAAAAATCTAAAGCGTATGTCAAGAGAAAGGAGAATATATGTGGTAAGTACCATAATAAGGATATGTGACATCTATGTTACTATCACTACAAAAAAAAAACAAGAGTAATCAAACAAATCATACCTAAGTGTTGAAAATTAATTGGTGAGAGGGGATAGTGACATACTCATCCAACATTTGCACTCCAAATCTTGTTTCCAATGGATTGGAACCCTTTGAAAGAAATAAAACTATTTTTGGGAGCATTAAATTAGGCAAGTGTAGTGATGGAGAGTTGACTAGACACATCACACCTAAGATTTGGATATTGGTAGATAATATGGGGATGATAGTGACATCATCATCCAATGTTTGTACTCTAAATCTTGCTTCCAATTTGATTGAAACCTTTGAAATCGATAATGTGTGTCATGCCTTTAAGAGAATCAAATTAGATGGTTGCAATGACAATTGGATAATTTAAGATGACTCGCATGTACATTATTTTAACTTGGTGTTATAACACACCCATAAAAAAGATAGGATTTTTTAACCTATTATAAATCAAAGATATTTTTTAGGATTTTCATCATGTATTATTTTATGGGATCAAATTTCTTGGGTTCTTTTGCTCAAAGGTGGGTGTTATATAAAGAATTAGATCCTTATTTTTATTCGTTGGAGTATTCATGAGTTAGAATTAAGTTTAAAGATTAGAAAAGGGGTCGATAAATTTATAGTCAAATATATAATTCTAGCTTATATTTTAGGATTAGTTGTGTTATGTGTGTAGAAATAGTCTTTGGGCATTCAAGCTAGTGGATGATATCATTTATCTCCTCAACTTAAAGCTTCATGAATGACTTTGTGATTAAAACACCCAAAATTATGTCCAATTGCTACCGCCATAAACCCAATGATAATGGCAAGGTATATATCCAATTGAACAAGATTCCTCTGCATCTTTATTGTTCATAATTAAAGCATAATTATATTCTATGTGGTATCTACATTACCCATTTATTGTGTATATATGATCTAGGATCTTTAAGCACTAGATTAGAAGTGTCTATTTCCTATTTTTAAACAGGGTTTAACTCCTAGCTTATGTATCAAATGACAATCTTGATGGATTTGACAATATCTAAGGAAAATCTCTAGATTACATTATGGAATAGTGCAACATTTCCATGAATCGTACAATAATTACTTGGCAGTCATCAAGAATGTGCTAAAGTTGATATGTGATTCTAATATTCCATATCATTCACAACCATTACTACTATTGAATGTTTGTAGTTCTTCCTTAAATCTTAGATGAGTTTCTAACACAAGAAAATGTTTTTGATTATCTAAAAAGACTTATAGACATTAAATCGAAGAGATAGCTTGTACATTAAAATCAAAGATGAATGAATTTTGAAATTATAAGAAAAATTATTAAAGTGTTATCAATTCTTATTTTCATAATTTATTTATATAAAAAAAATTATAACCTTACATTTCCTAAGGTAAATTGTTGTCCTCCCTTGACCAATATCCTCTTAGTGTGTCCCAAACTTAACAAAATTCTATTTTAGATATTTTTGTTGTACTCACCCTGCAATATTAAGCAATATCTTTTCAAACATTTGCAAGTTGTCCTACTCTCTAAAAAAAGATAAAATTATCTTGAATGGAAGTAAAGCTTTCATTTAGAAATATTTTGGATCACATTTCTTCATTATCATTACAAAGATTTTGTTCCCTTCTATTCGTTTTCTTTATTACAAGACTTTGAAAACTACACGCCATACAAAAAGGACAAAAGAAAAAGTTGCCTAATTTTTTTTTTTAATATTTCGTCTCACGTAAAGGTGGCGTGTTTAGACCAAAAAGGAAGAAAATAGATAGGAGAAAAAAAATTAATAAATAATTTTGATGGGAATCCTATGCAAGCAAATGCATGGAATAAAGGATGAATGGTATCTAATCCATAATGTTAAAATATGTGGGAGAGGAATATTATCATTAAAACAATGGGCACATCCTTCAATTTTAAAATAATTATATAAGGAATCCATAAAAGAATTGAGTAGAGTTTTATTATTGTTTTTTTAATAATTGAAACACATATTATATTAGCATTATGTTCACTGAAATTTGTTACATAGTAATATAGTGATGTTTAGACTTTTGGCAATTATTCTTGTCTTTTATATATGGTTTTGGCAATTCAATATTGTTAGTTCGTGCTATAGGCATGTAAATTATTGCATTCGTTAGATGCAATTTTTTTTTTATTTGGACCAATCAGATTATAGAATTTTTGGAGATTGTTTTTATTCTCTAAAGTTTGATAATTATATCATATTTAACAAATTTAGAAAATGCCTTTTTATTTAGAATTCTATTGGTTGAAACCAAAAAAGGCAATGAGAAAATTAATATTGAAGAGATTAATTAGCAGAAAATTAGTTGTCAATCATTCACACATGCTTTTGTTTGTTTACGATGCATGTGCATAATACACGGTGGGTACAAGTGGTTTAATGAGACATTGAAGAGCGCATGTGGCATTGATAAAATCAGTGTTAAAATTTGCTTCTTCTGGAAGCTTCCCGTTCCTACTCGGGTCTATGAACTTTTTCAAAGTATGGAATTCTTCTCTGAGTTTTTGCTCTCTTATAACCAGAGGCGGAAGCTAGGGTACACAAATATGTCATATGGGAGCACAAATATGTTGAAATGAGATTAGTAGATCAATAAAAATCTCATTTTCTTCACAGAATCTTGTCTCTTATTATCTCCATAACACAAACACAAGACTCAATTTCTTGCAAACAAAATTTGTTTTCAAATGGGTTCAAGAATTGGATGTTTGATTCACCTGCCATACATTGAGAGAGCTTCTGGAAAATCCCAACTGAAACATATAGGAGCAACGGACAAGTTAAACTTGTCAACATGACTAGCTCTGGTTGTAGTCATACCCTGCACGACACATGGGACAAGTGTTCTAAACTTTGGCGGCTTTGAATATACACTTGTAATGATATACGTGCTCACATGGCAACTGTTTCATATCTTCACAACTATTTTTCAAGGGATCTAAGCATATGGCACACACATCCTCAGGATCATAATTTATTCCTTCACTAGGTGATCCCAAAATCTATGTCACTTCTTCACCACTGATCTCAGCAGCGTTCACATTTGAATCAAAGCTGCCTGGAAGTGAATGAAAATAGATTGGAGCACTTTCATAAGAGCTTTGAAGACCATTATTGGGGATTTATTCTTCCTCATATTCATAGATACTGTCATAATAAACATTTCTTGAACCATTTGCAATGTTTATAAGAATATCTATGAATTCACTATAAGAATATCTATGAATTCACCATTTCTTTGAGCAAGAGTAGAATCTTCCATTTGCACTGGCATCCCTTGGTCTTCTGTTGTGTCAACCCAACCTCCATGCTTTCCTCCAATTACAGTTCCAACAAAATAAACATTCCTCACAAACCACTTCCTCAAGTTTCGATATTCACAATTCAAATTTTAGCCTTGATGATTAAAATTTTAGCCTCCATGGGGTACAAGTACTTATACATTCAATGATTCCAGCAAACATAAGATGATGCTAGTGAGGGACACGGATAAAAAGTTGATGTAAAAATAAAATCACTCACGGGGCTGGAGTTCGCATGGAACCACCCCTCGGAATTACAACCCCGCGCGGCACTAACAAGCCTTAGTCGCAACTCCCATTGTGGACACGTCCCTTTCTTGTTGTCAGACTACGCCTTACCCCCATTTTCTGTCTTCCACCTTCCACTATCCAAAAACCGTTCTGGACATCCACTGAAAGACCCAACTCACAATCCACTTGCAGCACCCTATTTAGCTTTCCCAAAGTTACGCGTATCCTACTCCTGGCTTCCTCAACTTCTGTTGTGTCACTCTGCTTGCCCGATGACTGGCCCTCATGGCATGCCTTGCACCCCATACTCCCAAGTCAAACAACGCAACCCAAAATGCACACCAACATCCATCTAAGACCACGCCTGTAGAACCTTGCACCATCCTTAGTACTTATGCCAACCTTCCTCAGATCATGTGCCGAACACAATCCTACACCAAACTGTACCGAACAGCTCCCAACCGTTGCACCTCGGATGATGTACCGAACACCAACCTACACCTCACTGCTTTACTTTGTGCAGCCCACTTAGTGCTGGACTTTTCAGACTTTTACCGGCCCACCCGGTTTACCTTGGTCTTACATGTCCCTTCAACATTGCCAGCTCTGATACCAACTGTCACGGGGCTGGAGTTCGCATAGAACCACCCCTCAGAATTACAACCCCGCGCGGCACTGACAAGCCTTAGTCGCGACTCCCATTGCGGACAAGTCCCTTTCTTGCCGTCAGACTACGCCTTACCCCCATTGTCAAGCACCCCACCTGACTGCCTTAACATACACACCGCGGAATGGTCGTGCATGCTGAACCTCCGTGGTTCTAGCCTTCCTTTGTATGCGCCGCGCATATGACCTTGAGCCACCTTAGCTCTGCCTTGTCCAACTGCGTTGAACCCCAGCTTGTTCACCAATAAACCTCACCACCATGTGATAAGGTGAGGCTACTCTGTTTCACCTCTTTGTATCCGTAGATACCTCATTCTTACCAAAAGACATGAGGGAAGGACTACTCTGCTTCGTCCCTCTTGAGGGGGTCAGCCACTCTAGCCTCCCTTGTGCACTGAGGCACTTACCCTCCGCTGTTACTCCTCAGATCCGCCCCATGCGAGATCCTACGCCACAACTATGCGCCCAGCTTCCAAGCAGCACAGCCCCAAGATTGCACCCCAAATCTGTCCTTGACGACATCCAACATTGCAACCATGCATTCCTTGCACTCCACATATCCCCCATCCATTTGGTGAATCGCCAGCCCCTTAAATACTCCCCCACTTTAAAATAGGCGACGTCCTCATCGCCGGAACTCCCAGCTTAAGGCCCGCGCTTCGCTACCGTAGCACCTGTTAGCAAGATCTGCATATGCCTCTTCGACTGCTCTCCACACCCTTGATGAAAATACACAACCTTGGAACACACCCTTGCATCATTTCTGTCACCGAAACATACTCAATGCTGCCAACATATCGAATGCTGACCCCGGCATGAATCCACTCCATGACTAACTTCAACTGAGCTGTCCAACCGAATTGAACTATGAGAACCATATACTGAATACTTATGTCTCCCACTCAGCCTACTACCACACCCCAATTTTCTATCTTCCACCTTCCACTGTCCCAAAACTGTTCTAGACATCCACTGAAAGACCCGGCTCACAATCCACTTGCAGTACCCTATTTAGCTTTCCCAAAGTTACGCGTATCCTACTCCTGGCTTCCTCAACTTCTGTTGTGTCACTCTGCTTGCTCGACGACTAGCCCTCATGGCATGCCTTGCACCCCATACTCCCAAGTCAAACAATGCAACCCAAAATGCACACCAACATCCATCTAAGACCACGCCTGTAGAACCTTGCACCATCCTCAGTACTTATGCCAACCTTCCTCAGATCATGTGTCGAACACAATCCTACACCAAACTGTACCGAACAGCTCCCAACCATTGCACCTCGGATGATGTACCGAACACCAACCTACACCTCACTGCTTTACCTTGTGCAGCCCACTTAGTGCCGGACTTTTCGGACTTTTACCGGCCCACCCGGTTTACCTTGGTCTTACATGTCCCTTCAACAACTAAGCATTACAAGAACTAAGCATTACAGCAACAAGCCCCATGAACAGAATACTTACATATTTGTCCCCCAACTTCTCCAGTGCCCCTATAGCACCATCAATGACAAGACAGAGCATAAAACCATGTTATCATTATAGACTTTCACAGTAATACAACCCGGGGCTTCTTTTTTGAATTTCTTCTCCTTGCATTCGATCATAGAGAAAAAAAATACCTCCTCAGACTCAGTTTTCCTTGCCTAAGTTGTGATCATAGTAATCCATATTAAACAATCTAAGCTTAAAACTATTCCTTTAAAATTGATCTTACACATCTTTGGACAGGTGTAAAAATTGAGACAGTTGTCAAAAATTGCAAATGAAATGTAAGACAGCCTTCTACGCCAGCTGGAAATTATGAGCAAAATTTTAAAATGTTTTTTCCTTATAGCTTCTCCCTCATTTATGCCCAAACAGAGGCATGGTTACAGCTTGTTAATAAATTTTTACTCCCAGTTCTCAAGGAAACTTTACATAGGAAGACCATAAACTATCTTATTCTATGAAATTCGTAACTACACGGTATCAGGTCAACAATTGCCACAGGGTCTACTTGCAAAACCAATATATAGAAGGATGAATTATATATTGTGTATCTAACAGCAATGTAGGAATAAAATATAATCAGATTTCATGTCATATGGGAGCACAAATATGCTGAAATATTATAAGAAATGTACCTCTATCCTTATTCTTAGCACGAAGAACTGTCTTTTTCTTTTTCTCATATTATTTCTAGTACCTATGTAATTGCATGCATATTATCCTTATTAGATTACTTTTCATGTAAATTAAAAAACATAGTTTAATTTTTATTAGCCCAGTCTAACAGCCTATGATTTATTTATTTACTTGTTTAAATAGGATAAATTAAAATATTCTAATTTAAAATTGATTTATATAATAGCAATTTTTTAAAAAATTAAATAAAGTAAATAAAAATTTAATATAAATTATATTATTATAAGTTAATATAATTTAACATATCTATTAGATGTATAGTAAAATTTTCAAACTTTTTTGATGTTGAATTTTCTATTATAAAAAACTTATTGTTTTGTTTAGTTTAGTTTTCTCGAGCAAGATGTTTATTTTGTCTACTATTATGTTGTCTTCATATTTGATATGGTTGTCATTATATACTACATCCTATGTAGGGTCATAATGTTTGCCACCCCCTTGTTATAAGATAATCATTTTCTCATTTCTCTCTTAAAGTCATATAATTTTGACACTCTATAATATTATTGTGCTTAACTGTGTGAGTTTATTTAATAAACTTCCAAAATAGATACTCGAAACTAAGTATGATATAATTTTCTGTATGAGACATTTTGAATCATCCATTTATATAGTTGAAAAGTAATGTCCTTCCACAATGACGAATATATTAAAATTTAAATAAATAGATAGTGTAAGAATTGTATGTAGAATCTGATTAAATTGTTTCCAAATACTATTAAAAATAATTATTTTATATTATCCTGCACAAACACAGACCATTTTCTTCCTTTGTTTTTCATTGCAAATTATTTTTTAAGAAACAAGATATTGGCTTATTAGCTTTTAAATGTGCGTTCTCTTATGCTAGAATTAGAACTTTGTACTCTAATTAAACTTGAGGTTTTAAATTTTTATCTCTAATTCCACAGTTTAATGACACTTGGTAGTCTTTTAAGAATCCCAAGCAAAAGATTAGTTTTGTTCTATTATACATGCTCATGTACTAACATTTTTCAGTTGCAGGGTTTCTAAATTTTGACAGATTTACTAAGTTGAATGGCAGATGGACACCTTATATGAATATATGTGAAGTATGCATGAACCCAAAAAAAAAAAAAAATTTATGCAAAAAGCATGTTGTGTATGCATTAAGTTCTTACAAATACCTGTCCACAAAAGACGAGTTTCTACACGTTCATTCCTTACATTTGAAATCAACACTTTATGAACCTTTATGCCATTTTTAAGTGGTGCAAGATTGCTTCACTTCAATGTTGAAAAGCATGCAAATGACCATTGATTCTTAAAGGTGTTAGATTCAATTTAAACTTTCTTACCCTTTCTTACAAGTTGTTATAAGCCAATTTAACATGTGTCTCATGCAATATATTATAATATCATTGTATATAAGGACATTCACTATTCCATTTAAATATATGTTAGAGGGATGCAAGAAAAGAATGCAAAAAGGAGAGTATCTAATGTATGTTCAAATTGTAAGAGCAATACATAGACCAAATTTGCATCATCATATAGGACATTTACATGCCTACGTATCTTATTTCTCAATATTTTATTGTCACCAATCATATTCACCAAAGAGTTTGAATTAAGAGAAAATATTCATGTATGAAGTCAACAAGCTCCTTTGATATCTCTAGATATCATCTTCAAGGAAAAATGGGATATCTAATAAATGAAGATGAGATTCCATCACATTTTTGTTAGATCAATCCTATGTTATTCATATCAATGGTGCATAGCGAATTGGATTGATGCTAGTCAACATCAACATGTAGGCTTCAAAAGCAATCTACATAGTTTTCTAAGATACCATAATTTATTTTACAATTATAAATGTTAATTAGCACATTATTGGAAAATTAAATTTCTAATAATGTTGAATTGATTTCTAATAACATTAACATTAATTTTCCTTCATTAATCCTAAAGACAGGAACACCTAATCTACTAAGTTTATTTTCATGTATTTATTTCAATATCTTTAACCTTTATTATTTAAATAATTGCTTACTATCAACTAAACCTTAAAACATTCCACTATAGGAAGGAACTTTGACGCTTGCGTCTCTTGTTTTATTTGTGTTGGGGCAATAAATATATGTTTTTGACAAACTTGATTATTATTACAAATTATGGGTCACATTTATTAGTAAAAACAAAAGTGATATCTATAAAGTAAATGTTTATTGTGTCTTCTTAAAGTCATTTTTTTCCTATTTATTTGATGTAAGCTAATCTATATTTGATTTTTTTTGTTAAGAGAAAATATATGATTAAAATAATTGTACATTCATTTTGATTATGGGAATGTTAATATTTTATTAATAGACATTTATGTATACGGGATATTAATGAAGATGAGTGTTGAATGAGAGATATGAAGCCTAATAATACGTCTCTTTCCGTCTCTTAATGACACGCAATAAAATTATGTTTCTTATCATTTCATTTTCATTGTCTACTTTAAATTATTCAAAATTAAAATAATTTCTCTTAGTTTAATGTATTTGCATTTTAGAATGGAGGTCAAAGTTATGCTTCAACAACTTATTCTAAATACTTGAATTGCATTCATATGTGTGTTGGCAAGTGAGCTTATGCTTCAACAACCTATTCTAAATACTTGAATTGCATTCATATGTGTTGGAAGTGAAATGAGTTGTAGTGTTCCCAACTCACCTACAATAGATACTCACAAGTTTTTTTAGATGGAATAAACAAGAAGAATAAAAACTCTTAAATACTGATGATAATCACCATGATCATAATTCATGTGATTAGTTTCACAGTTCTTAAAAAAAGTGGTATAGATTATTTTAATTATATTTAGTGCCTTTTCTATAGACAAGTAAAAAAATTCTCGGATCTTTATAGTAGTTACAGAAACTTAACAGATATAAACATGAATAGAATGCATGCCACAACACAATATTTTTGTGGGAAAACCCCTTTTAGGAAAAAAAAATCCACACTCCAAAAGCCACAAAATATATTATTAAAAATTAACTATAGATTACAATATAATTAATTGCAGAGCGAGCTTATTAAAGGGGTATCACAAACTGGAGATCCAGAGGTAACTTAACATCTATTAGACTCTTACACTTAACCTCTATCTCATGCACCTAATATATAAAAGATACATTAAATGAAAGGTATTACAAAACCATGGGCTAAAAACCAACTAAAAAGTGGCACCAATCTTATTTCCATTCAAATATGACCTATGATGTATCAAAACACACACCAAAACATGTAATGTTGTTCAACATGTTTTTACAGTTCTTATTTCAAGCGACCCCACTTTCGGAGGCCATAATTTTTTAGCCAAGTTCTCGATTGACGAACAGTTTGAAGCACTAGAAAGCTCACAATGTGATCTATCGCGTTATAAACTACTATGCTATCTATGAAAACTTTTGAGCCACTTAGAAACCTCTAAGACCTTCAAAATTGATTTCATAAAATTTCTTCAGCAACTTCAAGAATGAAGAATTTAATATCTTAAAATCTAGACATGATCTTGCAAACAAAATTTACCTACATTCTTATCTAGTCCATTTGAACCTTTTGAACACAAATGAAAGGTTAAGCCACATTTTTATAACAATATCCCATTTTTCAAACACCTTGCAAGAGAAAAGGAAGTATATAAGCCATAATTTAATTGTCATGGGCCATGAGGCCCATAGACTCCAAACACCATCTGAACTTAGTTGTGCTCACAACCTTAGTTAAGGAATATGCACCATTCATCAAGTCTCTTCCTTAACCAACTTCACCCTACCATCCTCCACCATATCTATAACAAAATTATACTAAACATCAATGTGCTTGGTCTTAGCATGAAAAGTCAAGTTCTTAGCAAGGAAAATTGCACATTGATTACCATAATAGATTTTCATTGCTCCTTATTTTATTCCAATATCTAGACATAGTATTTTAAGACAAATTGATTCTTTATAATTGTAAGTAGTTATTATATAATTGGATTCAATGATGGAAAAAGAAACCATAGCTTGTATCTTACTCATCCAACTAACAACACCACCAAATAAAGTAAACACAAAAGAACTAGTGGATCTTCTGCTATCAATATCACCTACCTAGTCTTGAAACCGCATAGCCATAAATATCAAGGGAAATATTGTCTCCTATCAATTTTATCATTATAACACAAAGAATACTCTGTGGTACCCTTCAAAAATCTAAAGGCTCTTTTAACTGCATCCCAATGAACTTTACCAAGGTTAGGCATATATCTCAAAATAACTCCCACTACTTGGGAAAAGTTTGGTCTAGTATAGACCATAACATGCATCAAACTTCCAACTGTACTCTGCTAAGGTACTCTACTCATATCTTCCATCCCTAATGATGGTGTACGACAATATGAAACAAATAACTTTGTTCAGATTATAAAAGGAACACGTAATGGTCTAGGATGTTGTATGTTAAACCTATGTAAAACTAAATCCACGTACTTACCATGGCCTAGCCATAGATTTTCTCACTTTATCTCTTCTAATTGTCATCCCAATATGTGTTTTTCTACACCAAGATATTCCATTTCAAATTTAGAAACAATTTGATACTTAAGTTCTACAATCATAGTTTTCCCTTTACTAATGAAAGGTTCATATCATCAACATATAATACAATTTACAGGAAATGATCACTATTAGATTTATAATTAACATAATAATCTAATTTCGAATTCTCAACCCCAAACTTAACATATATGTATCAAATATTTGGTACCACATCCTAGGACTATGTTTGAAGCCATACAAATATTTCTTCAATTTATAAACCAAATTACTTTTATCATGTCGTGCTCCAATTGTGTCATATAAATGTCCTTCTCCAAACCACCATGAAAGAAAGTATTTTTGGTTAGCATTATGTTTTTAGTGTTTTTAATGATGTCAACATATTATGTGCATTCATGTCAACTTCATAGTGTATAATTTAAGTATTGTACCTGATGCACAAAAAATATAAGACATGTGGTCAATGTTGTTGTGTTCCTAGTTATGGGAAGCAAAAATATGTAGGAAAGACTATTTGAATTCTAGTATTGAATGATCTGATGTTTTTTTATGTTTCATGATGATGAGAAATTAGTGCGTTCTATATCCAAAAGGTGACAAGTATGGGAATATCATATATACAAGAAAGAGTATCTAAATTCCTTATGGGAGAATTCTCTACTTTGCTTCACATAAGAAGATGGTGACTTATGGTTTTGGTGCTATCATTTATGGTGTGTGAATGTTGCACTATCCTACTTTTAGGTCCACAAAAGTTTAAAGGTTGGAGTTGTGTTTTATTGTTTGTTGACAGTAAGGTTAGCCATAAGGTATAGTTAGGATATGTCCATAGAATGCTCTACATTGATCCACATTTATATTTCCAAGTGTATAGTTTTGTGGACATGTTCCTAATATTTGTGTGGTATTCTGGTTCAAATACCTTATGTTGGTTTTGTCCCCAAGTGAAGTTATGGTGTTCTAAGTGTGACAATATTGTCTATGTTGGTCTCTGGACAACTTAGTTGATTGTGGTGATTTACTTTATGGTGTATTGGTCCAGATAGGATTTGAATAAATATTTAAGATGCTTATATAGATCTTTTAAAGGTATTTTGTGCTTCACATCAATTTTTGTGCATTATAGATTTTTTGGGGGTTGATTGGCTAACGTGTTCCTATGCATCTATAAATATTATGTTCAGTGCCAACTTTGGAGAGTATTGTGGTGCTTGCACTTTTTTTATAACATTTGTGGGGGTCTATTGTGATTTATTTGGTTCCCCTTTATCTCTTGGTATGGATTGTATTGAGTGTATGTGTTTGAGGTGGTCATATTTGTTTAAATGGTGCTTATCTCTAAGTGTGGATTGAATAGGATTATATTGGGATTGAATGTGAAGTCAATGTAATTTGAATGTTAAAGAGCAGAGGTGGAAGGGTGCAAGTTTTATAGAGTTTTTTTAATGGTTGATCAAGAATCCTACATCATTTTAAGTTCATCGTATTCTTTTGACATCTAGAAGATAGTGGCTTTTTTGGTAGCTTTTGCAAACTTGTATCTTTCCATTTCTTGAGTTGATTTGCAAGTCTTTTGTATCTTTCTATGGGGTTTGTGCCTTAGCTTGTAAGTCATTTTTAGGTACAATGTGCTCCTTGTTCTATGGCCTTAAATATTTGTAATCATTGATTTATATTGTGGGTGTAATTATCACTATGGTTTTTCCCACATTAGGTTTCCATGTAAAAATCTAGTGTTTATGTTATCATTGAAATATATTTCTTTCAAGTTTAAGTTGGATAATGATAATCATTAATTTTGTGTTTTAAGATTTGATCAAGATTGATTCACCCCCTACTCTTAGTCTTTTTGTGTGTACAACAATTGGTATTAGAGTTGATTTCCTCAAGAAGAACCTTAACCACTTGAGGAAGACCCAAAATAGAAAATGAAAATAGATGCAAAATACCTAAGTTTAATGGAACAAACTATGCCTTTTGGAAGACAAGAATGGAATCACTTTTGGACTCTACACCCTTCGGTATTTGGGAAGAAGTTAGGAAAGCCTATATTCCTCTGAATAGAGGTCCTTCTACACCAAATGAAATGATGTTGCATAGGAATAATTTGAAGGCTAAAAATACTATTATTAGTGTATTGAGTGATTTAGAATTAGTGAAAATTATGTCTTGCAAATCTGTGAACAAAATTTGGGAGAACCTGGGTAGTTATATGAAGGAGACAAGAAGATTAAGAAAATCAAGTTGTAGAAAATAAAGTAAAAATTTGAGAACCTAAGAATGTCATACGATGAAAATATTGAAAATTACCTACACTATCTAAATGAGTTCATGAGTTTAATTAGAGGAATTGGTGGAACTATAGAAGATAATGATGTTGTATAGAAAGCGATGAGAACTATGACCAAAAACTATAAATCCCTATTGGTTTTCGTTCAACAGATTCAAGACATGGAGAAATACATATTGGATCATCTCTATGGGGCTTCCACTTCTTTTTTAGTTGGATGATCTTGGAAATAGTTAGAATGGTAGAAAGGATGTTTCCTTTAAGTTTGTGAAGAAGGTTGAAGATGTACATGAGAAAAACTATGATCCAGATGAAGAAGAATTAAACTTTGTAAGAAGTTTGAAGAAAGGATTCAAAAGTATAAAGGTAAGTTACACTTTAAGTTTTTTACTTGTGGAAGAATAGGCCATTTTTGGTAGATGTGCTTTTAAGGAATACAATGTTGAGAAGCCTATGATAATGAGAGAAAGGATCATCATAAAAGAAACATAGATTTGTAAGGAATGATAATAGAGATAAGGTAAGAAGAGTTTTTTTCTTTAGAGGCTCATTCATCATAGGATGAAGATGGAAATGATTCGAATGATAAGGTGTTATTCTTGTCTATCAAGGAGAATGATGGAAACATATCCAAAAGTTAGAATGTTGCAGAGAATAATGAAAGATCGGTAGTTGTGAAGACTGTCGTACATGAAAGAGAAGAACCTATACCATAGCTAATTGATTCCAAATGTTAAAATCATATGACCGATGACATAAGAGATTTCATCAAGCTTGAAAAGCGTGGTGGAGGATCAGTTTCAATTTTTGGTGAAGGATCTACACCTATATGCGGTAAGGGAACTATATCTATTGGTAGAAAACATAAATTCAACGATGTCTATTATGCTAAAGGATTAAAGAAAAATCCATTTAGTATAAGTTATTTATGTAATAAAGGATATAAGATTATCTTTCATAGATTGAGATGTAAAATTAGAAAATATTTCAAAATATCTATTGCAGAAGGTGTGAGGAATAGAAATGTCTACTATCTTAAGAAAAAGAGTGGAGGCAATTGTTCTTCAATATAGAGAACTAAGTGTTGGCTATGACACAAAAAAATGAGATGTATTAACTTTGACAACATGATAAAGATTAGTTCTTCCAGGGTGGTCAAAGATCTTCCCAAAATCAATCTTGTTAACACTATATGCAAATAATGTTAGATGGAAATTAAGTAAACCATAAAAAAATTCAAGAAAAACAAGTTCTCAAGTATAAGACCTTTAGATTTGATACACAAAGACCTATGGGTAACCACAAGGACAAGAGGATTTAATTAGGAAAGGTATTTCATGTTACATATTGATGGTGATTATAGGATGACTTGGGTCACATTCTTAAGAGAAAAATTAGAGGCATTAGATAGGTTTAAGACATTCAATAATTTGGTTGAGAATTAGATAGATGTTAGAATCAAGTGTTTAAGATCTGATAGAGGTGGAGAATTTACTTCATATAAGTTTGATAGGTTTTGTGAAGAGAATGGAATCAGGATTAAGTTTTATGCTTGTAGAACTCCACAACAAAATGGAATGGTTGAAAGGAAAAATAGTAATGTTATATAAATGGATAGAGACATGTTGAAAGATGCAGATTTGCCTAACATGTATTGGAGATACTACTATTTATCTTCTTAATAGTGTGCAGGTGAGAGTTAATCATACCAAAACACCTTATTAGTGGTGGCTTGGAAAGGTACCAACTATTAAATACTTAAGAATCTTTCAGAGAAAGTGCTATATCAGAAGAGACGAAGACAATCTTGGTAAGTTTGATGTGATATTAGATGAAGGCATATTCTTGAGTAATTGCACAAAAAGAAAGGCATATGTATGCTATTGTTGTGTCCTAAATTATAAGTATGTACAATTTTGGTCCTTAGCTAGATCCATTTTAGTGTCCAAGGATTCCATACATTATTAGACTTTTTTGCTATGTATTTAAGTAATAAATATTTAAATATTTATCAGGTCTATTAACTTAATTTACATGTGGGCCCTTAATTTTAAGTGTGCCCCTTTAATTATTTCATTTATCACCTCTTTCATATATACTCTATCTCATTATGGTTGGTCTTTTATATTTATTTCAAATTCAAACCTTGATTTTGTACGCATTTTAGGTATCCTCATTTGCTCGTGATTTAATTTTGAGCCCTGATTTGATAAAATTGGGTGTCTTGTAAGGAACAAGGAAAGATAGGTCATCTGATGCCTTGAGAGGAACCTCATTCTACATAAAGATGGCCACAATTAAAATGGAGAAATTTCTAGGGTTTTTAGTGGGATATCTAAAACGCCATTTCCTTCCTTTGAGTTTTGAGTCCCAAATGGCTTGCAGAGGTATAAAAGAAATGATATCTCCCTCATTTTGGTAAGCATACTTGAAGCAATGAATTCAACCTCAAATAATTCAACCAAGATATCAAGGTAATATATTCACATTGATATTCATTCAAGAATCAAGTACAGAAGACAAGGAGTAAATTTTAGATCCAAGAATTGGTGAAGGTGTCCATGATATTCCTATATTAGATCCAAGGTCAAGACAACATTTACAACTCTTTCAAGATCCTTCATGAGAAATTAAACACTTGTAAAGGTATAATATCAGATCAAGACTCTATCACTAATAGAAATCTTTCATTTTTATGTATTTTCAATTCAATTTAATATTAATTCCTAAACAAGGGTTTGACCAAGTCAAACCCCTTTTCCCCAATATATTTCTCATTTTTTGTGTAGGTGATAGGTGGTATAGTTTCATAAAAACATTCATGAGGATCTAATAGAGTTACAAATGTAAAAAGTTTCCTTAGAGTTTATTGGGTCTCAGGCACCTCCGAGGGCCTCAGGTGGGTCTAGTTGCCCTGTTCCCTCCAGGTCACCCCATTCCTATCATTCTAGGTTGAAATTTGGATTACAGGTCAATTTTTGTTTTAGATCTCTAGGTCTAGTATTAGAATTGGGTTTACAGTTTGTGATATGTCTGTATGCACCTCTTTTCCATTCTTTCCCTGTACTCTTGCATTTCTCTTTTGCATAGTCATTGTCAACTCCACAAAAAAGGAATACTTGCATCCTCTTAGAGATTGAACCTCCTTGATCCTAGTGGATCATATTTCCTTCCAATTTATTAGATCATTTGGGTGTGATCTTCCTAGTTTGGCCATCCATCCCAATCAATGCTCATCACACGCTAATTTCTTTCATCACATTTGGTTAACTCGATGCCCGTACATTTGCATTCTAATTTGGAGTCTTGATATATTTTGTATGTTACATTTTATACAAACCTTTTCTCTCTTCCTTGGATGATTAGATTTACATGCATTATCTTATATGTGCAAACTTGTATTAACTTATTCATAGTGGATCTTATTTTTTATAAAGCTTATCCATGATTTCATAATCTTCATTGATAATAATGCATTTATTCCTTCATAAAATATTTAAATGATAAATTTATTAGTAATTTGTGTTATTTATACATTCCCTTTTTGTATTGCTTTGTGTATGAGTTTCATAACCTTGAGTCCTACATAAATATCAATGTAAAAAGAATTTATAGGCTTATTAGTTCCTTTAAAGGTGTAGATCTTGTGTCCTCTAATGTATTCCATAGGAATGTAGATGATACTATTATACCTATCAATAACTTTGTTTGCATAAATGATGCAGAGATTGTTGAGTGTTTATTGGTATAGGTTTGATGATAGGAATATCAATTATTGTGTTGCCATTGATGTCAACTTGGTGTTGTAATTGTTGATAGTGTTCCTGATGTGCTGCGAAGTATGAGTATAAATGAATATTGTGTTGCAGTAGGAATTGGAGTGTGTGATCATGGTTTGAGACTCAAGGATGTCTCTAGATGCATTATATATGATCGCATATGCTGGGAACAAACATGGAGAAAGTTATGGTTGATTGAAGAGCAACAGAACAGATAGTGAATGATTTGATTGTTCTATCAAATCGGTGTGGATTCAAGTGTTGTGGTCATGATATGTTTATCTTGACTAAGATAAGTTTTTCATCCTATGATCGCAAAAGGATTAGAGTACCAGAAGGCGTCATTTCAATTGACAAAAGATCATTCTATGCCTAATAGCTAAATGTTTTGAACCGGTTTGAGTAGTTGGTGTTAGATCGGTGTGTGATAGTGATGTGGTCAGTTGCAATAGATATTTCTATGGTCTAGGTGTTATGGTGACTTGGCATAAAAGATTTGTAATGATTAATTTCTATTTCATTGCTCAAGGTGATTGTATTTAATCAAGTTTTGGAAGCATGTTGAAGAAGTCAAAAAGGTTTGATTGTTCTTGATTCAAATCGATGTGTGATTAATCTTATGGCTGACTTGAGTTTTTTAGAAAGTGTTCTAGATTGGTAACACATTTTAGGGTTCAAGGATTGAGTGGGAAAGATTGTAATGGGTATTTTAAGGAGGTTAAATGTCCTAATGAACTTTTAATGTATTTATATGTAAAATGATTCTTTATGCAAGTGTAGATCATGGATGCCAAGGTGCGGTCGAGTGAAGAGAGAAGATTTTATGCAAGAAGCATAAGTATTGTGCTTAATTGGACCTGAAAAAGAAAAGGAGGCATTCTACACCCTGATCATTATAATTTTTTATTCCTAATAGTTTATGCAATAAAATACCTTAACTGGGTAGACTTTAACAGGTCTGATTTGTAAATCCTTTAACCAGGTGACTCTTTAAATAGGGTAAATCCTTTAACAAGGTTACTCCTAACAGGGTAAATATCGTAATAGGGCTAGAGTTAAATCCCTTAATTGGGTGTCTCCTAATAGGTTCTGCTCTAACCAAGCATTATTATAAGCTCCTAACAAGGCTATGCCTTTAACATGGCTCATTTCATAAGAGTAAAAATATTTGTACATGTTAATCCCCACCGTGGTTTTCACCCTTAGTCAAGGTTTCCATGATAAAACACTGGTTTTACTTTGTTGCATGTGTGGATGATTGTTTGGTTACTTTTTTTATTTCATGCATAAGGTTTAAAGTTGATGAATGTGTTTTATGGTGTTGAATGAATTGTGAAAATTTTCAGATCTCACAGGTTACTGATTCACCCCCCTTTCACTAGTCTTGTACCTTATAGTATTAACAATTGGCATCAGAACCTAGTTCCTCTTTATGGTAAAAGATTAACAACCTGAGGGAATGATCTAATGATGAAGAATGAAGGTCCTAAGTTCACAAGAGAACACTACACAATATGGAGTGAAATGATGAAGATCTATCTAAAAGGCATGGGGCTACAACTCTAAAATCATGTGGAAACAAGATATACAGTTCCTATCGATATTCTTAATGCAGACCAATTGAAGGAGAAATGGGAGAACATACAAGAACTGGAAGCTATTGTAAGTAATTTATCTTATACTAAGTATGTGTATATTCATGGACTTGATACTAACTTTGATGTTTGGGAAAATTTGAAGCTAATCTATGGTGGAGATAGACATGTGCCAAAAGCTAGGGTATACATCTTGAAGGGAAAATATGATGACATGAAAATGGTGGAAGGTGAGAACATTGCTCAATATGGTCAATGGATAAAGGAAGTAGTCAGTGCTATCAAAAGTGTCGGTGGTAACATTGAAGAAGCTGATGTGGTAAGTAAAATTTTGACAACCTTGCTTCCTCTTTATGCCATTAGATTTTATTCTATACAACAATTGAGAATAGTTGATAATGTTTTTGTTGATGGGTTGATTGGTAAGCTTGTTGCTTTGTAATTAAGTAATTGTGATAATAGTATGCCTAAAGTTGAAGTATCTTTTAAGGCCTCTTTTTCATTAGAATCAGAGAAGAAGGGAAGATAAATCAAGAAAGTTATTCCAAGGGACTTGAATCTATATTGGATGAAGAAAAGAAGAAAGAAGAACTTGAATTATTACTTGCATGAATACTACCTAGAGGTACTGGTTAGTATAAAAGAAAGCTAACTTTGAAGTGTTTTTCACGTAACATTTTGCTTCCAGGTGTCCTATTGGTGAGAAAAAATATAATATTAAAAGATTCAAGGGAAAAGGAAAGAAACAATGCTATGTTGAAACAGATGAAGGTGTGATTGATGAAGAATTTGATGACAATAATGAAGTAGTGTTTGTTGCAATCAAAGAAGAAACTTCTAAAGATGAGAAGGCATTAGTCTCTCACATGGAACATGGTAATGTGTGGGTCATTGATAGTGGATTATCACATCACATGACTTGTAATAAAAGTAAGTTCATAAAGGTAGATGAATTTGATGGTGGTGTGCCTAGGTTTGGAAACAATACACCCTGCATGGTAAGAGGTAAATGATAAATCTCTATGAATGGTAAAATAAATATTGATGATGTATATTGGGTTGAAGGTCTTACATATTGATGCATTCAAGGATGGAGAAACCTCAAGGAGATCAATCTGATCCTTGTAGCCAATACAACATAATGGAAATAATAAGCCAACAACAAGCCAAGATGGAAACAAATGAGAGATCAGCCTTCTATTATTATCAGAAAATCAATTACAACATATCGACAACATTTAGTCTCACATAGAAATCATACACACCTGATTATGATTAGAAAACCCTTAAAAAACCCTAGTCAACTAACACCAAATAATCTCATGAAAATCACTTGCACCTTAGGAACAAGTCCATAAACTTATAAGGCAATCACAACACTAGATCGAGCCATAAAAGATCACATTTCCCAATAATTGAGAAAATGTGTTACAATAAATAGGTCAGGACCCAAATCGTCTGGAATAATCTCCAATGAAATAAATAAGATATACAATCATAGAAATAAGTCGGCCTCAAATGTATCACTGAGCTGTCACAATCGTACATGGAGATTCCCATTGGAAGATCAGAAAATGTTTGGAAATCACGACTGACTGGAAAAATGAAGAACAGGATAGTCATGCAAATAATCTGCAAAATCCCACTTGTGATGAATCTAAATGAGCTGTGATCATAGAATAAGGTCCAACACAAATCCACGAACACACTATAGAGACTACAATACAAAATAACAATCATAGATCGACCACTAATAGAAACAACAAACTGATCAAATAGGAAAGCAAATATTTTTGGTTGATGCAAGATTGCTAAGATCCCAAGATGCTCCTGCATCAGATAGCCGGGGTTAATAAAAAGTGAGCCTCTCACTTTTCTGGTGCCAAAGGAAAACCAAAGTGGTCAACCTCAACCTATTAAATCCATGAAGAGTCCTCCACTGGTATGTCCTTCCATTTTACAAGATATTCCATATACTTCTTACCTCTTGTACTTTGACCAACTCTACTATCCAAAATTTTCTCTATTTGATCCATCTGCTTCTTATGATACTATTTCCCAACATCTGCTTCTTCACTGCTACTGCAATCTGATTCAGGATACTCATACAAATCCATAATATTGAATACTAGTGATATATCCATGTTCTCTGGTAATTCCACTTCATATGCATTCCCTGAATCAAATTTCCTCAAGATCTTACAAGGACCAAACTTATTCATCCTCAACTTGTTATAAGTACCAACATGAAATCTACCCTTCTGCAATACCATAACTTCATCTCTTCCTACTCAAAATTCCTGATGTATTCTCTTCATGTCTTCTCTCCTCTTATAAACTTGATTCATTTCCTCCAAATGATGTCTCACTCCTTAATGTAATGATCGCATAACCTCTGCAAATTCCTCTCCTTCAACACTCTTCTTAACATCATGACTGATATCCCTTAATTCTACTATTCCCTTAGGATTAAACTGAGTAACCACTTCAAATAGTGTCTTCTATGTAATCCCATTTACTGAATTTTTATAAGAAAACCCTACTTGTGGAAAAACTAAATCCCAATTTTTAGGCTTATCTCCAACTAAACACCTCAAAAATTTCCCTAAACTCCTATTCACAACCTCTTTCTATTCATCTATGTGTGGATGAAAAGTATAACTAAACTTCAAATCAGTTTTCATCTTCTTCCAAAGTGTCCTCCAAAATAACAAACAAACCTATTATCCCTTGTTGAAACAATGCTCTTAGGTAATCCATGTAACCTCAAAATCTCCTTGAAAAATAAATCAGCTAAATGCACTTCATCTATAGTCTTCTTGCAAGGAATGAAATGTGTCATCTTAGAAAATTTGTCTACATGCACAAAGATAGAATCATAGCCTCTCTCTTTTCTAGGAAACCAAGTACAAAATCCATACTAATCTCCTCCCAAGGTCTAACTGGTATTGTCAAAGGTGTATACAACTCTACTTTATGACTACTACCTTTTTTAACTTTACATACCTTACAACTTTGTACAAAATTCCTCACATCCTTCTGAACTTTTTTCCAAAGGTAATTATCACTTACCAAAGCTATTGTCTTATCCATGCCAAATGTCCAGCTAAACCTCCACTATGTTTCTCCTTAATCTGATTATCTCTCATGGAACTCCTAGGTATACATAATTGAGTACCTCTAAACAACATTCCATCTTTAATGAAATAATCCAACCACTTACTTATGTTTGCAACAATAGGTTCTTTACAAGCCTTCCAAGGTTCACTGAGATCTGGATCTTCCTCATGCAAGACCTTCAATTCATCAAATATGGATCTTCTGACATTCGTGACTTTTTCTTGGATGATACTTGTTGCAGTTGTACCTTCTTTTCCTTCATTGTTAGAGACTTTCTCTTATCCTTCTTACGTTGTATATTTGTATCATTATATCTATTGTGACATTCTTGGATATTGTATGATACTTCATATTGAGTTTTGTCACATACCCTGCAACTTGTGCAGTGGATGTTGGATAATTATGATATCATTTGTATCTAGGTTTCATTTATGAGGTGATGGTATTATTGTTCATTTTCATTATGTGAAGATGTATATTGTTTAATTTCTTTTAGTAGATTAGTTAACTTACGTAATTCTACGTCATGGAACCCTTGGGATTTGTAATCTATAAATGAGTTGCATTTATGAGTATGTATTGTCTTATGTTATATTGCTTCCACATTTTTATTCTTTATCAATTGTAAACTCTTAAAAAAAATTGTTCTGCAAACTTAGTAACATGTTTTAGGCTATTCTCTCTTGGGTTCCCTGGCAGGGCATTACATCTGGTATCAAAGCCCGAGTTTCTACAATGGGAACTCTGGGATTTTGTATGCCCACTGGGTGTTTAGTTGTTGACCATTGTAACTCATATTCTATAGATAACAATTTGAAAGTTGTTTAGCTTATTGTGTGTGATACATCTTACCTTAGCGATTGTATATTGTGTTTGGGTACATTCTCTAACACATCTAGGATGTTGCATTCTTAGGTGTCGTGAAGCGGTTACTCCCTTGAGTGTGGCTAATACTAGTCACTTTGTTTTGTAAAATGTTTTATGATTCATTATTTATTTTGGCTTTTGATGATTCGTTTGTGTTGTGTTTAGGATAGCATTAAATTTTTAAACTTTCTTATGCTTGGACTAGTCATCTGATTCTCTTTTCGCTATCTATTTTGTGACACTAGTCATACTTGACTTATTGTTAGAATTTTCAACATTTTATGATTTAATGTTGAACTTGTTATTCCCCTGCTTGGGATTTTTCTTTCTGTTTTGTGATGACTATTCTGAATGTTTGATATTGCTAGCTTAGTTTTGTGAAAAGTGTTGTTTCTATCATGTTCATTATGGACCTCTGATAGTATGTTTAAGGGAGGACATTACAGAGAATGGTACTAGGGTGCTTTAAGATAGTAGGTCAATTGGGTCAAGGACGTAAGTCCCCAATTGAATTATGCATTATATTCATAACAGAACCATTGTAGCACCTGTATGTAAACCATAATTTAATTTTCAATATTGATGCCAGAATATTTTGGTTATTTTTATGATGATTATGCATATGTTAGGATGATTTTACTCACCCCATACTTGCATGTGTATAGTTGACATATATCTTTTACATTATTGTGTGGTGTGTTTATCTTACATTTCTGTATGATGTGTCTAATGTGGTAGAGGTCAGAGATGTAGTTACTTGCATTGCGAGATCCACATGTTTGACCGATCCCTATCATTGTTTGTTATATATATTATGTACATGCTCAACTTTTTGATGCAGGTTTGTAGGCATTGTGCATCGACTTCCCTGAATTGTCAGGATGAGCGTGTCCTATCGCAATATCTCAATGGTAAGAGAGGGGAAATAACAGACAATCCCAAATCCCAAATTAAGCCATTATTGTCTTGAAACAGTGGACAAGTATCTTATTTTCTACCTTTCGAATTCGTCAAGGTGACGTTAATCATGAACCCTTCCTTTGTGCTTGTTGTGGTATTTTGGGTTCAGTCGGTTTTGTCGTCATGTTGTCTTGTCATGTGATTAATGTGAGTTCGGTGTTAGTTGGTTGAGTGATTTATTAGATTAATTATGTAATTAATAATTAAATATTATTTTTGGAAATATTAAATATGATGTTATTTAATTAATGAAAATTAATTAAATACATGTGTTAATTAAAAAGTCTAATTTTGGGAATAGAGGATTTAATTAATTATTAAATCCAAAATTGATATTTAAAAGCATAATTAATGAATTGATTTTTATTATCAATTTGCATGTTATTAATATGCTAAAAATATTATTTTTTAATTAAATAATATTATGCAATTACAGTTATACATTCTTTTAATAAAATTAAAATATAAATTTAAAGTAAAAAGTTGAGTTAATTGGCTAAATTGGAAAAGTGTTTGTAATTATTAATTATTAATCAATTCATCCTTTTTACTCAATTTTAAGTTGAGTTCTATTTTTTGTGATTTTTTGATTGGAGTTATCAATTAAGTTCACTTTTAGGGTTGCATGAGCTTGGAAACCCTAGGTTAAGTAGGCTTTCCTTATTAAGATGTTTTTGGGTCATTTTTGCACACACATGTTGCAAAGTTTTTTACAGGTTTTGGCTCTGGATTTGGATGGAAAGAAATTGTTGAAATCTTAGGATTTCCAGCGTTTGAATTGTTCTTCGTGGCTTCTGTCAACTGGTGGTACGAGGTAGGGTTTGAATCCTTGATTTCAGTACTCTGATCCCTATCTTCTATGTGTCTGAAATACTGAAATCCCCTTGTGTGAAATTCTTTGTCTACTTCGTGTTTGTGAAATCTTAGAATAAGGTTGTTGGTATGATTCTGTGGTTTCATTTCTTGTCTATGTGTCAGATCTGTATTCTGGGTATTTGGGTTTTCATTAGAAAGTTATAGTTTCAAATTTGGAAAATTGGGGTTTTTAGATCTGAGAAAACATATTCCATTATTGTGTTTGAAAACCTTAGAAAACTTGAATTGTATCAACTAGGGTTTGATTAAGAACTTTGTTAAAACCCTTGAGTTTTATATATATATGAGCATACAGGAATTTAATTTGCATATGGGCAAGATCTTTTTATAAATAAATAAAAAAATTAATCCGTTGAGTTATGATTAATTTCTTAGTAGAAGTCTTATATACCAATTTATACAATTGCATGTAATTAAATATATTTATAATTTACATATTTATTAAGAGTAATTATGCATGAAAAATGTAGACAAATATTCATCCTGAAAATGAGTTTATATATATATATATATATATATATATATATCATACCTTGCTGAAAAAATAATTACTGTTAAAAAATATAGTAAATACATTTTAACAGAAAAAAGAAATCCTTTAAAAAAAATCAATTAAACAAGTTCCTTTAAAAAAAAAAAACAATTAAAAAATTAAAGTTCCTTAGGAGGTGGGGACACCACCCCCACCCCCACGGGGCCTGCAACTGCGGTCCCCAAAGGAGAGCCACACGATAACTCTACTGCCGGCGACGGCAGGGTCTGTCATCCGACAGAGTCCCTATCATTGACGACAAAGAGGACTGTCGTCAGCCCCCTTAGCACAGGGGATTCTGGCCAGTGGCCCTCTAAAGGGCTCGCACAACAGGAGGTGGTGGGGACCGCTCAGTCGCCCCCTCCACTTTGTTATGGTTTTTTTATATTTTTTGTTTTCATTTTTTTTTTTAATATACTTTATTTTATTTTATTTAAATATTTCGTTAGTTTTTAATTATGAGTTAGTTCAAGTTTTAATTAATTAACTTTCATTATTAATTAATTTTTATTCAATATTAATTTTATGTTTGTAATTATATTATGTTTTAGTAATTTTTTAAAATTAATTTATATAGGGTTTTTTTATAAAATTTATAAAAGGCTAATTATATCAATTTTTATTTAAATGTAATTATATTGTTGTTTAGTAGTTATAATCTATAAATTAATTTGTATAAAGAGTTTTATAAATTGATTTATAGAAGATAATTTCATGTTTTATTAATGGAATTAGTATCTACAGTTAATCCAATGATGATGTTAAAAACTAGTCGATTATAAGGATTAACTTAGTAAATATTTTATTCACTTGTAATGGAATTTTGATGTGAGTGTGCTTAATAGCATAGTATTTCTGATTGGGTTTTTGTTCTATTTGGCCTTTAAGGTCGGTTTGGGTAGAATTATGCCCTATGAGGGATTTTGTCTTTTGGGACTTGAATTATTTTATGATTTTATTCTCTTTACTACTTGGGTTTATATTATGGATATTTATAACCATTCTTATATCATCGATTGGTTCTTGTATTGTTTTGTATACATCTATTGCTTATGTTGTGTGTTCTCTGAGTCTCCGATCATTATGTTATTTAACCACGAAAAGGTGATGACCACTTTTATGTTGAGTCCTAATTATCTTGGCCACTTTGTTTCTACTATAATGGTGGTTCTATGTTCTAAATGATTATCTTGTGGATTATGTTTCTCTGTGTTTGGATATGGGTTCTTGTGATGTTTTGATGATCATCGATCTTGTGATGTGATACGATAATTTGCATTGTTCTGTTAAGATGTCTAGTATGGGATGGTTAGTTTGGATCCTAATATAGGATGATATTTTATTTGTTATGGTCCAACATTTTCCTTGGTGATTATCTTAATTTATGATTTATGAGAATTCCTCATGGTTTTGGTTTTTGCTTTCTTTTGGTTCTTTTGGTTATAGCATTAGGGTGGGTTATCTAGCTGTGTAGTAGGGGTGGCATGCAATAAGTTTCAGGGCCCACAAGTGACAGCTAGGATCACTTATTGCAAGTTTTCTTAGTCAAGTGATAACATAATACATAATTGGGGTTTAAAATGAATTAATAAGATAAGGTACCTCACCCATGCTTGAGCGCTTGTATAGGCTAAGATGGAGGATGAGATGATGTTTTCCTCCTTATGAGGTGTGTGTCTAGCATAGTTAATGGCTTCGTCTATTTGAGGATTCATTGATACCGTATATGGTCACTTAAGTGTCGAGGTCCAGAGAGACTACCAAGATGAGACTTAAGGGTTAGACGTATATGATGATACCTTTCTACATAGTATAGGTTTCCCATGTGTGTTGGTTGCCTCTAGATTAGTGAGTATACCTTATAGCATGATTAGTACACCTTGAGTTAGTTAAATTTTAGGATCCCCTTGCTTATTTGTCACTTCTTTCTTTGGTTGTTTTATCTGAGTGGGGCTTGTTGTTACCTCCTCAGTAGGTGGGAGTGGACCTTTGGTTCCACGAGGTCAAGTGGTAGTGATTCTTAATACCATTGAGATCTGACATTCGTGACTTTTTCTTGGATGATCCTTGTTGCAGTTGTACCTTTGTATCCTTCATTGTTAGATAATTTCTCTTATCCTTCTTATTTTGTATACTTGTATCATTATATATGTTGTGACATTCTTGGATATTGTATTATACTTCATATTGAGTTTTTTCACATACCCTGTGACTTGTGCAGTGGATGTTGGATCATTATGATATCATTTGTATCTAGGTTTTATTTATGAGATGATGTTATTATTGTTCATTTACATTATGTGAAGATGTATATTGTTTAATTGCTTTTAGTAGATTAGTTAACTTACATAATTCTATGTCATGGAACCCTCAGGATTTGTAATTTGTAAATGAGTTGCATTTATGAGTATGTATTGTCTTATGTTATATTGCTTCCACATTGTTATTCTTTATCAATTTTAAACTCTTAAAAAAATTATTCTGCAAACTTAGTAACATGTTTTACGTTAGTCTCTCTTGGGTTCCCTGGCGGGGCATTACACTTTCAATACAATACCCTAACATTTCCTGGGAGGAATTCAAAGAATGGGATAATTTATAAAACAAACTTCTCATAAATGTTATAGCTCATGAACATGACATGGTTGAAGGTGATGATAATAAATCACTCAGGGGATGAGGAAGATATTGCGAAAATTAAAAACCCTAATGACAATAAGAAAATGTGTAAGGGAGTTAAGTAGTGGAACAACTTCCTACACTAACCTTGAGAGAAGGGTAATATAAAAACTTTCTCGGATCTTTACAATAGTTACAAAAAATTAACAAAAATAACACAAATAACATGCATACTACAGCACAATGATTTATGCAGGTGAAACCCTTTTGGGAGAAAAACCACACACTCCAAAAATTGCCCTATATATATTTATTTAGATCTCAATAAAAAATTTACAATATTATTTCAAAGAAAGATTCTATGAGGGGTATCACCAACTAGAGATCTGGAGGTAATTAAATAGCTATAAGACTCTTACACACACCCTTCATCTCATGTACTTAATATATAAGAGATACAATATATGAAAGCATCAAACAAAATTACAAAATCATGGGCTAAAAACAACTTATAAATTGGTTCTCATATAATCTCCAATCAAATATTTTCTATGATGTGTCAACACACATACCAACACATGTAACTCCCTTTTGTAGTTAATTTATGTGTTCAACATGTTTTCACATTTCCTATTTCAATAGACCCAACTTTTGAAAGCCATAACTTTCATACCCAATATCTGATTGATGAATCATTTGAAGCGCTGGAAAGGTCACAATGTGATCTGTCACCTTGTAACCCTCAACACTAGTCATGGACATGTTCAAGCCATTTGGAAGCCTCTAAAGCCTTCAAAATTGAATTTTTAATTTTTAATTTTTTTGACAATTTCTAAAAACAAAAACTTTAATATCTTCAAAAGTGGACATGATATTGTAATGAAAATTTATGGGCTTGTTTATCTATCCCATCCAAACATTTGGGTAAATAATAGGTAAAATTAGTGCTCAAATTAAAACATAATAAAATAGTAACTACGTGTAAATGCGAGGTTGATACACATTTTCTTAACAATATCCAACTTGTCAAACACCTTGCAAGTGCAAACAGATTATCTACACTATAGTTCAATTACTAGGGGTCATGAGGCCCATAAACTCCAAATTCCATGTGAACTTATTCATTCTCACATCCTTAGTTAATGAATTTACAACATTCATAAAAGTCTCTACCTTAACTAGATTCACCTTGCCATCTTCAAGCATATCTCTACCAAAATGATATTGAAGATCAATATGCTTGGTCCTGGCATCAAAAGTTGAGTTCTTCACTAGGTAGATTGCACTTTGAGTGTCGTAATAAATTATCATCGCTCTTTGCTTTATTCCAATTTTTTAACACAATATTTTAAACCAATTGACTTCTTTATAAGCATGAGTATCTATCCTATACTCAAATTCTGTATTGGATAAAGCAACCACGTCATGTTGCTTACTAATCCATTTGATCACATTATCAAATAATGTAAACACATAAGCACTGGTGTATCTTCTATCAATATCACCTACCCATCTGAATCCAAATAACCACAAAAATCAAGGGAAATTTTGCACCTATCATATTACCATGATAACACAAAGAATACTCTAAGATACCCTTCAAATTATTTGAAGACTATTTTAACTATATCCCAATGAACTCTACCATGATTAGACATATATCATGAAATAACTCCTACTACTTGGTAAGGTCTTGTCTAGTACAAACTATAGCATACATCAAACTTCCAACTACATTCTAGTAAGGTACTTTACTCATGTCCTCCATCTTTGATGGATACATAGGACAATCTAAAATAAATAATTTTATTCTCGTTGTAAATGAAACACATAATGGTCTATAATCTTGCACGTTGAACCTCTGTAAAATTGAGTTCACATACTTACTTTGGCATAGCCATAGCTTTATATTCACTCTATCTCTTCTAATTTCCATCCCAAAAATGTGTTTAACTATACCAGGATCTTTCATTTTGAATTTAGTTGAAGTTTAAGTTCTACAATCATAAATTTTCCTTTACCAATGAGCAACATATTAGAAACATATAATGAAATGTATAAGAAGTGACAACAATCAAATTTATAATAAATATCATGATCTGATTTAAAATGCTAGGATCCTAAACTCAACACATGTGTATTAAATTTTTGGTAACACATCCTAGGACTCCACTTGAATCCATACAAACATTTCTTTGATTTATAAACCAAATTAATTTTACCTTTTACCATGTAGTGCTTTGGTTGTATCATGAAAATATCCTCCTCCAAATCACCATTAAGGAAAGTAGTTTCCACATCAATTTGCACAAAATCTAAATCATAAGCAACAATAATAGAAATTAGAAATATAATGGATGTCATTTTTGCAACATGAGAGAATATATAACCATAATCAACACCCTCAACTTGAGAGTAGCCTTTTGCAATCAACCTTGCTTTATACTTCTCAATAATTCCATATGAAGCAATCATTTTCTTGAACACTCATTTGTAACCAATAGGTTTTTGTCCTTCAAACAATGGTACAATATCCCATGTATCATTCTTTTTTCAAAGCGTCCATTTCTTCATCTATGGAAATTTTCCAAGATTCTTCATCATTCATACCTAATGCCTCTTTTATATATTTATGTTCATCCACACTCGTATTCAAAGAAAAAACACATCTCCAATCATCCGGAGAATACCTTTAAGGTGATTGTCTATGCCTTGTAGACCTTTGAACAAGTTGAGTTGGAGGTTCTTGATCCTTTTCTGAAGACTCAGATCTATATGAACTCTCCATGTCTATTTAGGGTCCTCAATTCAAATTTCTTAGGTGTAGAAGGTTGTTGAATCACATCTTCCTTTTTTATTTGTTTAGGCTACAATTTAATAGAAGAAGGCTTATTTTCTCAAAAAATAACACTTCCACTATGCATTACCTTCTGTGTAATAGAGTCCCAAATCTTGTATTCTTTCATACCATAGTTGTAGTAGATGAAGATATATTTCATTTCCCTTATCTCCAACTTTGTTTGCTTATCTTTTGGAACATATACATGTGTCTCGTAGGAAAAAAACTCTAAGATGTCACAATGAAGGATTATGACCCAACTATGCCTCCATAGGTGTTCTATCAACTAGAGCTAATGTAGGAGACCTATTAATCAAGTATCAAGGTGGAAACAACTTCATCCCAAAACATTTGTTCTAGGCTAGCACCACTCAACATACTCCTACCCTTCTTCATCCTATTCATCCTTTTTGCAACTCCATTATTTTGTGTAGAATATAGAGTTTTCTTCTCTCTTTGAATGCTCAAATCTTTAGAAAATCTATCAAAATTATTAGAGGAAAAATCACCACCATGATCCTTCCTCAAATAGTTTATTTTTCTTCTAGTCTGCAATACAACCATTACTTTAAATTCTTTAACTTGATATAAAACATCATATTTACCCTTTGTAAAATATATGCATGTCATTTTTCTATAATCATTAATAAATGAAACATAATATGTGGATTTTCCAATGAAAGAACATCTATAGGACCAAACACATAAAAATGAATAAGATCTAACATATCATAAGATTTAAAAGAAATTGAGTAAAACTTAATGCAATTTTATTTTCCATAAATGTAATGCTCAAAGAAATCAATATGAAGATTACAATCATTCAAACATTCAAAAAAGCTTTTATTTTTCAAGATCTTTAGATCCTTCTCTCCAATATGGCCAAGTCTTTGTTGCACTAACATTGTCTTAATTGTAGGTAACTTTGATTTAGAAGAAAAAACAACCTTATGTACCAAAAATCCATGACCATCTACTGAAAGTGAAACCCTCACCTTTTCTAACAAAGTATCCACATATTTACTCTTTAGAGAATTACCATTACACTCAGTAATGTATACATCCAGGTAATACAATGTGCCAATTCTAACACCTCTAGAAACTACCATAGCACCTCTCACCATTTTGCATCCTTCATCGGAAGAACTACCAACATTATCTGAATCAATTAGTTTTCTCATAGACAACACATTTTTTTCTTAGATCAAAGAGATACAATACACCATTAATCTTTCTTATTCTATCACTAGGAAACCTTATTATAACCTTATGATGAAAAACAAAATTTAAATGAGATTGATCACCCAAGTACACTTTACCTCCATCACATTCTTCATATTCATAAAACCAATCTTTATTAGAGGTGTTAGTACTCATTTATGTGAGTACTATTTTGAGCTTTTTACACAACTTCAATGGCGGAAATATTTAGTTGCAAAGGGTTCTTCTCTTTATCTCACAGAGAAGCTTGCAGAGGGATGAGGACGTCATTTTTTTTCTTCCTTTGGGTGGTCTCTATGCAGTTGAAAGTGTTGAAAATGGTGAGATTATCCATGGTGCCTTCGCTAGCTTTCTTTTGTTTGAAATGGTGTAAGTCCTTTATCCCACATTGGTTGTGTGGTGAAGGACTTGATGTTTTTATAACTGAGCCCGCAATGGTTAAATGTCGAAAGGCACACATCTTTTTGGTTAGCGGTTCAAGGCCAAGTGATTAAGTGGCGGTTAGTGGCGGCCAGTTGACGGGTAGGAGGGTAATTTTGTGGGTCCACACTCAGGCAATGTGGTTGATGCAGTGACAAGTGTTAGCAGGGCGTTATGGAGTGATCTGAATCATGATAGGTCTAGTTAGATAGCATGATGGCACGGGTGCTGACATGTGGCAGACTGATAGGTGGCAGGGCCAAGTAGGATGAGGAGGTGGTAGAGGTCCTAGAAAATCAGGTGGCGCCACATGGCACAGGCAGTGAGATAAATGGTGGGACCAGAAAGATGGATCAAATGAAAGGGTGATGCATGGAAGCATTGGCAAAGATGAAGGTGGTAAAAGGGAGATCAAATCCAATGGTTTATGCCATCATGTGAAGGAAGGATGCACAATGGATATGCATCACACGATGGTGAGATCTTTCCACACGTCCAGAACAGTGAGAATAAGTGTGGAGCCTACGCACGAGGGATAAGGAATAGTTGGATCCAAGGCCCAATGGGGAGGTGTCACTTGGAGGTCAATGGAGTTTGACCGGGCTTAAGTAGTTTGTTTTACTTGATGCCCAGGTGATTAAGAAGATAATCTATGGTTTTGTTTTAAAGTGGATTTTAGGTTTAAATATGCATTGTTGATGTTGTTTTCCACACCAGGTGCAGTCATTGGAGTGGATTTTCAAATTTTCAAATGTATTTCGCTGGGTTTCTCAGGCGGTGAACTGTGTCGTTTTGTTGTAGAACATTTGTTTGACAAATTTGATCTTTTGGGTCATGTTTGTAAAGTTGTTGGATGTTGTATGAAGGAAAGTTTGGCAGTTCTAAATGTATTTATGTAGATATCATCTCTGTAGGGTTTCTAGTTAATTTGGTGAACATTTTAAAATCCTTTATTTTGTCCTGTTCTATTCTTCATTATTAATGAGAGATTGTTTCTAGAGTTTTATAATAAAGATCAGATAAGATTCTCAAGGTCCTAAGATTTTCAAGAAAGGGTAGTTGATGTTCTACAATTTTGAAGGGATAGGTTTTCCTGGGGTAATTAATGTGAACCAAACATTCCATTTATTATTCCTATTGCAGGGCATTTTTCTTCAGTTTCCCAAGATGGATGGTGGCTAGATCAGATTTTTCAAACATAATGAATCAAAGAAAAGTTTCAACTTGCTAATGACAGAGTTGCTTGGTTGTTGAGATGAATTAAATTCTTATGTCATGTAATATTTTAAATGTGTTAGCCCTAACCTTGATGATCTGAAGCTTGTTGCAGTCCTTGGTCTATAAAAGGACTTCCAAGATCATTTAGAAGGGTTGGAAAACTTGGGGAAGTAACATAAGGCATAGAACTGTTTACAATTTCCAATGGGTATAACATATGTATATCTAGAGAGTATCATTATAGAACAAAAAGTTGCATATATTTTGCATTTGTTGAAGTGGCATATGTTTTGAAGCATTTTGGAATTGAAGTTAGATTATTTGTACTTGATACAATCTTTCATATTTAAGTCTCTCCTTGGTGCTTACCTGTTGAGTTGTGAATCTTATGATTCATTGCGTGGAATTTGTCTATGTGTATGTCATTAGTCCTTAGTTTTGATCTAGGATAAAAACAAATAGTGCTTTGGATATGGCATAAGCTCTTTGGGCTTGTCTACATAAGGATCTTATAAGAAGTGTTTGATCTGAATTATTTGTATTTATGGTTTGGAGTCCTTGACAATAGTTATTTTCTCTGTCATGTATTTTAACTAAAAACATTGCCCAATGGATAAAGCATTGATCAATAATTACTATTCTCTACATTGATACATATCTGAATAGATTTGGCTATATCCTGCCCTATCAAAAACATCAAAACCATCTTAGTTCCTTTTGAGTTTTGTGAGTTCTGGTTGTGTGTCCTGCATGGTAGTGAAGATTCATTGAATGATTGGTTATCATTTCATACTTTCTTACCATTTATTTTTTGTTAAATCCAAAATTATAAGGAGTTGTAAAGAGTTGAATGTTTATCTGGATTAGGTGTACCCGCCTTGGTTTTGCAGATCCAAAAGTGCAGAGGGAAGTCTTGTCCCTATAGTTGGTCCAATTACCTTGTATATCTTTCATACTTGGAGCTAACCACTCCTAAAATTAGTCTCAAGGTATATTTGTGGCTTTCAAAGCAAAAAAATTTTAAACACCAACAAAATGGCGACTCTGCTAGGGACAGAGAAGAAAAAGTATTGCTAAACCTTTCAAGGAATCTCTGGTGTTTTATTGTTCATATCATTTGACTCTTTCGATTCACCAATAAAATGGTGACTCTCCTAGGGAGTTGACCTTTGAAACAATAGAGTGTCTTGTTTAGCCTTGGTTGTAATCCTTTGTCTTATCAATTTCCTCGTTGCAGTATTCATATTAGCTAGTGTTGCATTTTCCAAAACTTGTGTTGGGTGGCGACTCGAAGAAATATCTGCAATCAGTGTTGAGTAAAAAAAAAATTTAATACACATTTTCTCAATATGAATACTATATCTAGAGTGAAAGAGCATCCCAAAGTTAAGTTGGAAGGTAGACTTCCAACTACTTCTAGGACTGGTCACCTTAGGAGAGAAAAGAAGAACAAAGATAATCCATCTCCAAGAAGAAAAGAGAAGGAAACTAGGAGAGAAGATCCAACCCAATATATCCATGAAGGAAACACATCATAATATGAAGAGGCTCCAGACTTGGAATTGGATGCATATGGAGATTACAATTCTCCTAGTGAGAAAGAAGAAGAGGAATCTGACAATACTTCCTCATATTCTGAAGATTCCTATGAAGATGAAGATGAATATAATAGATTCCTCCAAGAGTAGTGGGTCATCAGAAAACAAAGAGAGAAGGAGAGGAAAAATAAGAAAACACAAAAGCAATTGCTGAAACAATAGGCAAAAAATTATGCTGAAAAACCTAAGAAGGATGAAGAGAAACCTGCCACCCACCGAAATGTTACTACTCAAAGCCCTAAAGATAAGGGGGAAAAGAAGGTGACAGTAGTTGAAATAATTGAACATAAAAGTCACAAATTTCCATTGGATCAACTATCTAAAGGATATATTGACCTTGAAAGGGTCAGAAGGGAGAATGAGATTATGGACAAAGAGCTAGAAAAAGCAGAATTGGAGGCTGCTCTTTTAGAAAAGAAAAAGAAGATTGATTTTTTGCGGAAAACTACCCAGCCTTCTTATGCTGGTGTTGAAAGCACCTCAACATCAAATGCCAAAGAATCTACTTTCCAAAATGATGATAGATTCCAAAGGAGACTAATCCATGCAGAAAGGTACAAGCAATTTTCTTTTATTGGTATCCATGGTTATCCTAATGCATTTCCAAATGAAATAAGGGATAAACTACCAAAAATTATTGGAAATAATGTAATCACATGTGAGGAACATCTAAAGAAATGTACACATACCATGGATTATTATTATATTATACATGAAGATGTAGTTATGAAGCTTTTTGTTCTATCTCTAGTTGAAGATGTTAGGGATTGGTTTAATGTATTACCTCATGACTCAATGGGATCAATGGATGAGCTAAAATATCACTTTAAGGATCAATATGGTGATAAGACCAATAAAGGATTCTTGTTGATTGAATTTAACAATATCAAGAAAAATTCTATGAGGGAGTTGTTGAATTCAATACAAGATTCCAAAAAGCTAAGCATAGGATTTTCCAAAAAATGAGGCTTGATGAGGAGGTATGTCTTGCTACTTATTTAAATGTTTTTGATCCTAAAATGGGATATCGTCTTAGAGATAAGAATCCTAGAAGCATTAGTGAAGCATATAAGACAACTGTTAATATAGAAATGAATAGGAGAGTATCAAGGAAAATTGGTAAAAGAGAAGATGGGAAGCTTAATAGGATAAATAAAGAAGAATTAGAAAATAAAGATTATAGGGATCCAAAAAATAATAGGTCATCCTATAACATTTATAGTCAGCAGCCAAAGATGAAAATTTTTCCTTATAATACCCAATGGAAGGATGGGAAACCTATTCTCTCAAAAAGGAAGGACAAGCCTGATATTAAGACCCTTGATCCTCTGCAAAAAAATTCTATTAACATGTGTAATGAGGATTATTGGTGTGAAGCCCGTCAATCTCCACACAATCTTGATTATTGTTCTGTTGCTCTGAATGTATATGCAAATGAAGAACACGGAGAAGAGGAAAATAAGTTCTATGATAATAGTGGTTGTGCCATGACCTGCTCATCTTCATGTTTTGAAATAGATTCTGGTGATGAAATTGAGAATCATGATATCTCTGGCTCACGAAGCAGAGTAGAAGCATATGATCAACAAATTTTTCTTGATGATGAAGGAGAAGAAGTTGATAATGTAGGGTGTAATGCTCAGAATAGTAAGGAAATTATAGTATTAAGAAGACCCTCTGATGAGGAAATAGCACAGATTACAACTGATTTGGTCACCAAAGCAAGGAGTAATTATGATTTGAGAAATAGAATAGTTGGTGGAGCAGAAAGAAAACCAATTACTTTTCTTTTCAAAGAGACCAAAGAACATAATACACACTATTTGAATTATATTAAGATGATGTAATGAGAGGGGAGGGGTGAATTAGTACCTCTAAAACTTTTATTGGTTAGCCCATTAACCCTTAATCATCAGTTTGTAAATTATCTTATCTAACTATTCATCTTTCTTTATGTATATGCAATCATATCATAAATTCTTTTAGTATGTAACCATAACAGAAACATTCATGAAAATAGATAACACATGACACAAGATATGATATCACAGAAAACTCCTGTTAGGAAGTAAAAAATACGGTGGGGATTGTTACCCACAAGACTTCACTATCTATAGATAAGAAGGGGTCGGTTAAGGCTTACAATTGGTCACTTCTGATGACCTACCCTATTAGGAGTATTTTAGTGGAGACCTGTTAAGAACTACTTCATTTGAAGCTTTAGCAACACTATTAAGTGTGCACTCTATTAAGATATTTGCAAAGAACTATTAAGTCCACCTTCTACAAAAGGATTTTAGATGTGATGCACTTGTTAGAATGCAACTACATAAGTCTTTGATCTGATGATGAATGAAATCTTTAATTGTTGATAACAGATCCTATTAAGCTTCATACATATAATTAATCATCTTTCCATGATTGAATAATACTTTTATCTGCTCATCAATAGCCTCTGTGTGTTCTTGACAACTGATGTGTTTTTTTTCTGAACTTTGCATGAATTTTGCCTTCTGCTCCTTAGATGCTCTGCATGGCTATCAACAATAACAAATTCATTACTCACAATCGAGTTTGAACATCTATTTTTACTAAATTAGGCTCAATTCTTGATTCATGCATCGCAAGTTAACTCTAGATCCAAGGTTTACAACTTGACCTTGATCTTTAGTTAGATATGTTTTAGATCCATTAGGATGCATTAAAACATTTACAT
>MU223225.1:7537580-7570552 GCA_018584345.1 Thuja plicata
TCTTGACCAATTTGTAGCATCTTGATTTGATCTGTCAGATGTAGATTGATCTCTTGTATACTTGTAATTTCTTCAACTGATGTGTCTGAAGCTTTGCTCATTGATGATTCCATTGTTTCAAAGTAATTTACTATTTCCAGTTCTTTGTAGTCTTTCTCATTCAGCCTGTTTGCCATAATCTTTATTTCATCAAGAAGTTTTCTCAACTTTATTTTCGCCTCCTTATACTGCTCATAGTTTATTTGCATTTGTAACTGCTCATTCTCAATAGTCATATCCAGTCTGAACTTGACCATTGCTTCGATCTTTTCTCTCAAGTCTTTAAGCTTTTCCAGAGAGAGACTTAGCTCTGATACCAATTGTTGGAATTATATTGAGATGATGTACTGAGAGGGGAGGGGTGAATCAGTACCTCTAAAAATTTTCTTATTTAGCCCATTAACCCTTAATCATCAGTTTGTAAATTATCTTATCTAAATGATCATCTTTCTTTATGTATATGCAATCATATCATAAATTATTTTAGTATGTAACCATAACAGAAACATTCATGAAAATAGATAACACATGACACAAGATATGATATCGCAGAAAACTCCTGTTAGGAAGTAAAAACTGTGATGGGGATTGTTACCCACAAGACTTCACTATCTGTAGATAAGAAGGGGTCGGTTAAGGCTTACAATTGGTCACTTCTGATGACCTACCCTGTTAGGAGTATTACAGTGGACACCTGTTAAGATCTACTTTGTTTGAAGCTTTAGCAACACTATTAAGTGTGCACTTTGTTAAGAGATTTGCAAAGAACTATTAAGTCCACCTTCTACAAAAGGATTTTAGATGTGATGCACTTGTTAGAATGCAACTACATAAGTCTTTGATCTGATGATGAATGCAACCTTTAATTTCTGATAAAATATCCTATTAATCTTCATACATATAAGTAATCATCCTTCCATGATTGAATAATACCTTTATCTGCTCGTCGGTAGCCTCTATGTGTTCTTGACAACTAATGTGTTATGTTTCTGAACTTTGCATGAATTCTTCCTTTTGCTCCTTAGATGCTCTGCGTGGCTATCAACAATAATGAATTCATTACTCACAATCAAGTTTGAACATCTATTTATACTAAATTAGGCTCAATTCTTGATTCATGCATCGCAAGTTAACTCTAGATCCAAGGTTTACAGCTTGACCTTGAACTTTAGTTAGATATGTTTTAGATCCATTAGGATGCATTAAAACATTTACATAAAGCTTGCTTGACCCTCAAGTTATGATTTAAAAAAAATAAAAACTCTATAAATAGAATTACATTGTTTTATCCGTCATGTAAAAATTAGATCCACAATTTGCGGGTTCTGTAACTGACTGTCGGTTCTGACGGTTGGTTTTATTGGTCGTCGGTGTTCCTTTCTTGAACTTGTCATCGGGTATGCCTTTTCTGTTCCTGTCGGGTTTTTTCTAAAAATTGTGTCGCCAGTGATTCTTGTAGTCGTCGGTGATGCTTTTCAATTCTATACTTAGTATTTTTCATGACTTATGTGTTCTGTCAGGTATGCTCGATGTTCGCCGGTAATGCTTGAAGTCTTCCGGTGATGCTTTTGTCTGTTAGTGATCTCTGTCAATGTTTTTCACTAAGTGTACTAATGGAAAAATAATGTCATCAAAACACAAGCAAATTGGTATAATAAATGTCTTCAACGGAAATCTACTGAGAATGTAAGTTAAAAGTCAAAAGTGTAAAAAAATCAAATGGTTCAAACATTGTGTATGAGGTAAAGGACAAAACACCATAAAAAAAATGTTCCCCTCCTAAAATGGACAATAAGAAATCAAAGAAAGAAGATCCAACTCTGACCAATGAGGTTGAGGATGGTAATCTTAGTCTGGAAAAACAAGAATCCTATGATGAAAAATACACCCATGTTGATATGGGGCATCTATTGTCACAAATAACTATTAAAGTTCCATTTTTGGAAATGATGAGAATTGAGGAACATAAAGAGAAGGTCCTCTCATTGCTAGATGGTGTTTCTTCAATAAGATTTAAAAAACCAGAAGGTGTTGAAAAGATGAAAAATATACAAGATAAGTCAGAAAGAAAGTAAAAAGAGTCTGAAGAAATGATTTCAAAAATCCCTCAAATTTATTTGAATACACATCATATAAATACTCCCTTAGGAGTTGTTGATCCTTTTTTCTTAACTTTGGTTATCAATCATAAGATGATAAAAATTTGTATGATAGACTCAGGAGCATCTAATATTGTTATGCCTAGAGAGATAATGAAGTCAATGGGATTATAGGTTGATACTCCTCATGGAAGATGTTAGACAATGGAATCCAACAAAATCCCTATCATTGTTACTATTAAGGCTTTGCCTTATAGGTTGGATGTTTGTCCTAACAAAGTGCTGACAATGAGTGTCTTGGTTGTTGATATTCCTCCTCATTATGGAATGTTGTTGTCAAGAAAATTGAGTGCTTCAATGGGAGGAAGTATGCAATGTGATTTATATTTTTCCACTTTCAATATTGATGGTAACATTATAAAGGTGTCTCAGGAAAGTAGGACTCCTCATATGATTGAAGTAAATGAAGATACTGATATGAATTGTTTTGTGGATACTGATATTGGATCTTTTCAAGTACAAAAGAAAGAGGTTGAAGGAAGAGCTCAGCCTATTCTATTATCTAATGACAAAGACAATTTTATGGACCATTTTGATTTTTGAACCATGTATTTTTATGGAGCAAGTTCTAAGGAAGGAGCTGGTGCAGGAATCATATTGATAGCTCCTAGTGGTAAGACCTTCAAGTTTTATTTTACATTATTGTTTACATGCATAAATAATGTTGTAGAATATGAGGCTTTGTTATTAGGTTTGAGATTAGCCTCAAAACATGGAATAAAAAGTCTCAGAGTGATTGGACCTCTAAATTGATAATATCACAGATTAAGTCCAAATATGTTTCAAAAAATCAGAGACTTAAGCAGTATAAGAATGTTGTTTGGGATGAATCGGAAAACTTTGATGCATTTGGTATTGATTGGATAGATATAGGATAGAAAAAAATGATAGATTTACTAGCAAACATTGCTTTAAGACCTCGGGATATTACATTTGCAGGAATTTCTAAAATAGAGATTCAATCTAGGCCTTCAATACCAGACAATGCTGAAAATTGGCAAGTCTTTGAAGATGACTTAGATATTCAAAGATTTTTGAATTGTGAAGCAGAGTTTTTAAACAAAGAAATGTATTTCAGTGGATGTATTGAAACCTTGGATAATAAAGATACCATTTTTGGTAAAGAGGTGCTTCAATTAAAGTCAAATAGAGTTCCCAAGGGGTTAGTTATTCTTGAAAAACCTTTTGATAATAAAGACAAGTCTTTTTCTACAAATAAGGTAAGTAAACTTGAAGATTTGGAAGAAATAAACATAAGAACAATTGAGAGCCCTAAGAATGTGAATATTGAAAAAAAATTATCTTCTAAAATCAGTAAGTTATTGGTTAATCTTCTTAGAAAATATAGACATGTTTTTGCATGGTCTTATGATGATTTAAAGGCCTATAGAGAAGATTTGTTTCAACATGAGGTTCCTTTAAAGGAGGGCACTAAACCTTTCAGACAAAAATTGAGACCTATCAATCCCACCCTGACATGAAAAATGCAGGAAGAATTAAAAAAGATGAGAGATGTTGGGATTATCAAGACCATCAGACATTCTACATGGGTATCAAACTTGGTATCAGTGAGAAAGAAAAATGGTGATATCAGACTTTGTGTAGATTTTAGAAATTTGAATGTCAGTTCATTAAAGGATAATTATAGCTTTCCAAATATGGAAGCCATGTTACAAAGAGTTACTAGGTTTGAATTAATGTCCATGATGGATGGGTTCTCTGGATATAACCAAGTAATGGTTAAGGAATTTGAAAAATTTAAGACTACATTCACCACACCATGGGGTACTAATGTTTATGTGAGAATGCCTTTTGGCTTAACAAATGTTGGGGCAACCTTTCAGAGGGCCATGGATGTGACATTTACCGATTTCATAAATAAATTTTTAGTTTTTTATCAAGACGGTTTAACAACTTATTCAACAAAAGAATATCAACATTGTGATCATCTTGAGAAGATTTTTGTTAGAGCTTTGGAATACGGGGTCTCTTTCAACCAAAATAAATGTGCTTTTGGATTCACATAGGAAAAAATCCCAGGGTATATTATATCTAAAGATGGAGTAAGAATTGACCCTGAAAGGGTTGTTGCTATTGATAAAATCCCTCAGTCAAAGAATGTCAAGAGAATTCAATCTTTCTTTGGACAGGTGAATTTCCTAAGGAGATTTGTTACAAATTTTGCAAAAATAAGTATTCCCATTTCAAATATGATGAATAAAGGAGCCAAGGTGGAATGAATTGAAGAAGCATCTAAAGCATTCTCAGGTATTAAACAAGCTATTAAAGATTCTCATGTTTTGAGAACACCTGATTACGATAAACCTTTGCAGATTTTTTCCTTTGCCTCAGACAATATTGTTGCAAAATAATTCAGAGGGTTTTGAACAACCCATTTCATTTTTAAGTAAGTCTTTACAAGTAACATAATTAAAATATGACATCATGGAAAAACAATCATATGCTCTGGTTAAAGTTGACAAAGCTTTTAGATGTTATTTGGTATGAGAAATTATAATTGCTTATGTGACTAGTATTGTTATGAAGTACATTCTAGTTCAATAAGAAATTTCAGGAAGGAGGTGTAGATGGATAAACAAAATCCAAGAGTTTAATATTGACATTCAGATCACAAAATTGGTTAGAGGCCTAGGACTTGTAAAATTAATGGCTCGGAGAAATTTAGATGCAAATCAGGTAAATATGTTAGAAGAAGAGCAAAGGTCCTATATTTGTGATATGGATTGATGTAGATGGTATAAGGACATCATTGGATATTTACAGAAAATGATGTTACCTCCTGAAATGGATGAAAATAGAAAGAGAATAGTTAAGTTGCACACCATTAAGTATGTAATAATACAAGGTCATTTATGGTGGAGGAGCAATGAAAGAGTATTGATCAAATGTGTGGACTATGATAAATCCAAGAACTTGTTGAGCAAATGCATAATGGTGCATGTGGGGGCCACTACATGGCTAAGAATACTGCACATAAAATTATGAGGTCTGGTTTTTGGTTGCCTACTATCTTCAAGGATGCCCACAGTTATGTCAAGGAATGTGATGCTTGCCAAAGATTTGCAGGTAAGCTTAAGTTTAGTGGGAATTTACCTTTGAGGCCTGTTACAATTGATGAACCTTTTCAAAATTTGGTAATGGATTTAATTGGAGAGATTTTTAACAAGTCTAGTGGCATTCATTCATGTATCTTGGTAGCAACTGATTACTTTACTAAGAGGGTTGAAGCAATTCCCACCAAAAGGGCTACCAGTAAAGTTGTTAATGATTTTATGTTACAAAATATCCTCACTAGATTTGGTTGTCCTGAAACTATTGTGGTAGATAATGCTATGTGTTTCAGATCTAAAGAGTTTAGTGACTTTTTCCAGTAGTATGTAATTCAAGTTTCTTATTCTTCCCCATATCACCTACAGGGAAGTGGTCAAGTTGAATCCAGTAATAAGAGCCTGATAAAGATTCTGGAAAGTGTTAGATAAGAACAAAAGGGCCTGGGATTCAAATTTGCAACAAACATTGTGGGTCGACAGAGTAACAGTGAAGAAATCCATTGGTTGTGCACCCTTTGATTTAGTGTATGGTATACATGCTAGGTTTTCTCAAAATAACCTATTGAAAATTTACAAGTTTATCCAAAAATATGATGAAGAACTGGATGATGAGATGAGGATCAGAATGGATGACTTGATACAATTAGATGAATCAAGAAGGGAAGCACATGACAAGAATATTAGGTTTGCAGCTTCAATGTAAGGATCTGTATGACAAAAGAACCATTGCAAGGAGTTTTGAAGTTAATGATTTGGTCTTGATGTGGAATTCCAGATTGGAGGATAAAGGAAAACATGGGAAGTTTGATCCTATCTGGTTAGGACCATATATCATTGATAGTAAATGGGGTTCTGATTCTTACATTTTAAAGGATTTAACTAAACAAATTCTAGAATTGTCGGTTCATGGACAATTCCTTGAGTTTTATTTCTCTTGAAGTTTGTTTTTGAATCCATGAATAGTCAGTTGTAAATAAGTTTTGTGTACATATTCCTTGTTTTTTGTTTGTTTTAGGTTAGGGTTTTCTTTTCCTGTAGGTGGTCTCATCAACTCAAAGTTATGGAATCTAGCGTTGAACTTGTGTTCAACCTTCCTCAATCAGAGCCAATGTGTTAGTACTCATTTATGTGAGTACTATTTTGAGCTTTTTGTAGAACTTCAATGGCATAAATATTTAGTTGCAGAGGGTTCTTCTCTTTATCTCACAGGAGAAGGTTGTAGAGGGATGAGGACATCATGTTTTTCTACCTTTGGGTGGTCTCTATACAGTTGAAAGTGTTGAAAATAGTTGGATTATCCATGGTGCCTTCGCTGGTTTACTTTTGTTTGAAATGGTCTAAGTCCTTTATCCCAAATTGGTTGTGCTATGAAGGACTTGATGTTTTTATAATTGTTACCCAAAATTTCCCATTACATTTGAATTATCAAGTGGAGAAAAATGTATATCCCACAAGGGTAGATCCCAGCTTGTAAATTCTGCACATTTCTTGGTTCTACCTCGTCCTATGCAAGATTCTAAGCCCTCTATTTTACCCTAATTCATCAAAAAATGGCTTAAGTATGAGAAACCCTACACAAATTTGATATAAACCCTAGTTTCCCTTCACCTTATTCTATTTTCTCATTACCTTTTCCAAGTGACTTAAGTTCTATTTAAGTCATGTGTGCATTTCAATTGCCCTTTAGTCGCTTAGTCGCGTAAAGGAAAAGGAGTATTCCATATTGTTCACCGATTATGAAATTGCCTTTGTCGTGCAACCTCTCAAGGAAAAGGAATATCTTCTCGAGTTATCAAGATACAGCGTTGATCGTCAGATCGAGATCTGATCTCACGATGGTTGCTAAGTCTCCCATAGTAACCCACAGTTACAAAAATGTTGTGAGACATCGCGACTTAATATATTTCTAACTGGAGATGTAACTCGAGTTCAAGCTAAGTAAATTTAAAGAACTTTTCAGTCTCTAGGTCTTGATAAGAAATCATTGTTAAGTAGAATGATCTGAGATCACAAGACTCCTCAGTTGCAAAGTCTCGATAAGGAACCCAAAGTAAAAGGTGAGTCAGGTTAAGATCATGGTGGTCGCTAAGTCTCGAAAGAAAATAGAATATTCTCTTGAGGATACTTAGCGTTGGTCGTTTGATCTTGTTTTAATCTCACAGTAGTCATGCAGTCTCCAAAGAAACTCAGGGTTAATAGAATGTTATCCCGACTCAGCCACATAAGGGATTTTGGGCAACCAAAGTTAAAGGGAAGTGAACCTAAGTCAAATTCAAAGTCAACAGAGACAAAGGTAAAGACGATGACAAATACAACGATGGAGATCGACGACTGTGTTTTAAATAAGAAGATCTGATATTTTATGATTCGTTGATAAGATCATCTCACACCACCTATGACCGTTGCTTATTCAAATATTTGAAATTCAAAAGTTCTTATTTCAGAGCCCATGACAGCGACACAACATTTCAAGTTACAGACAGATAGATGGGTCGATCCAATTTCCTAGACTGTATTTATGGCAAAGTGAAAGATATTCAAGGATATATCTAATCATCTTAGATATTTCTACATGCATTAATGAGCAGAATTGATAGTATTAGGGTTTTTTCATTGTTTATGCAAAATCTATTGTAACCATAATTTCTAGGATTTGGATTGTTTCCTGAGCCTGCATGCTAGAGGAACATGTATATAAGTTAGTTTTCAAGATTTTAGCTTAGAGTTTTCCAGTTGGCACAAGACTTTCTGTGGCATCTTCTTTTCCCTCAAATCTTCACTTCTTGTAATCTTTCATTGAAATCTAGGTTATGTATGAGCTTTCTGTGGCATTTTCTCTACCCTCAAGCTTTTCTTTATCTGTGTTTCTCTTATTGAAATATATACAGTTGCTTATGCTAGAGAAATCTTAGAGTTCCTGAGCCTTCCTTTATTTCATCATCCTTGTGTACTATTGTGTGTGATGTTATTTAGGTTACCCTATGGATTTTGTTCATCCCTGGCTACTTTGTCTCACTCTTGTGCCTATTTGTTGAAGTGAATGTCTGTTTGCAGGTCACATTCTGTGTCTAAATTTTCTTGAGAATGTTATTTCCTATGAAATTTTTTCTTTCCTTCAATAGCCTCTTTCCATTCCAGACCTCTCTATGAAATACTTATGCAAGCCTATTCAGAAAGATTGTGTTCTACTAGATTTGAGAACCTTCATGCTAGTTTGGTTAGTGTGTTATGTTTCAAGTTACCTTCGGTGTATCACCTAGTCGGATAATTTTCTTTCAAGTTATTTCCCTTTCAAGCATTCCTTCTATCCCTTTCCCTCCAAGTTTACTTTTCATGTTCAAGAGAAGATTAGGTGATTATCCAAGTGGAATCGGCCTAGAATCTGGAGGCTTCACTTTAAGTTAGCATAGGTCCCACAACCTCGAAGTGATTCCCATGTTATACTAGATTATCAAGACCAAGAGAGCTTGAATAGGGTGAAAATTTAGTGTATAATAGTTTTGGCACGCCGGGTGGGACAAAAGGAAGTTCATCTTTCAAGCTATGCTATCTCTAATATGTTGATTGCATGGTATTGAACTAAAGAGGTTTCTTTCTCAAATCATATCTGGCGATTCTACTGGTGTAGAGAACAGAAGATCCAGTCTTGTTCAAAAGTTTATGAGAAAGGTTGAGATAAGGAGCTCAAAGCCCTCTGAGTTCTCATAGCTTCTTCTGACTAAAATTTATTACAGATCATCCCAGAGAGCATCCCCTACAAGGAGGGTTCTGTCTAAACCACCTACTGTAGGAAAGAGACCTTTGCCTTTCCACTCAAGAAGGAGAGGAAGATCTCTAATTAGAGAGATAAAAGAATATACAGCTCCACTACCTGGCCCAAATACAACTCACATAGTTCTTGCCCAGCATATAACAACTCCTACAATGGCCAGACAATTTGCCTTTGTGCCCTTTAATCAAGGAAGTCCCTTGAACTTTTCTCAACATCATGATGTGCCCTTAGCATCACTCAAGAGTATTCATGACTTCACAGGAGAAGGACAGACAACAACATGTGAGCACATAAGAGATGTAGCCACCATATGCAGTGTGCAACATATATCATAGAAGAAGATGTGGCTACCAAGCTTTTAGCAGCCTATTTCAAAGGTAAGGCCTTAGAATGGTTTAGAACTTTAGCTATCGATTCAATTGATTCATGGGATAGATTAGGTGAATCATTAAGAAGATATTTTGAGGATAAATCAAATCATTTATCTCTGGTTGAACAATTAACAACCATTAAGAAGGATCCTCAGGAGCAAATGACAGACTTCAATAATGGATTCCTTAAGACAAGGAATAGAATTCCTATCTCAGTAAGACCTTCAGCTGACCATGCCTTCCTATATTTCTTGAGAATTCTGAATAGCAATATCTCTATCATGATTCAATCCATGGGAGGTACTTCATTGCCTCAGGCCTTTGACGTAGCTTTTAGGGCTGAAAATTGTTTAATCCAAGCAAGAATGATAGCCCCAAGGCCGCCCATGCCTATTTTTTCCAATATTGAACCAAACATGCCTTTGAGTATCCTTCCATATACTCCCATACCCACTATAGTAGCACCTCAAGCCAGCACTAGCTATGAGGAATCCAAAGCAGGCTTTTCCCAAGAACTGCAAACAATGAAAAGTGATCAACAAGCAACAAATAACTTGTTACAAAGTAGTCAGCAAGAAATGACAAATCTGTTGCAGACTCTAACCAAAGAGTTTACCAATTTAAAGAAGTGGAATCAAGGGAATAGACCACCTGTTTAGCCACAGACTCAAAGTCGCAACCAACAATATCAAATTCAAGGACCATCTTATCAGCAAAATAGGCCACCATACCAAGGAAATTGCCAAGGCCAAAGGCAGAACTTCAATCAGAGGTCATTCCAATCATACAATCCCACACCTCTTAGTTCTACAAATCCAACTAGAGATATAGTTCCAAGTCAGAATAATCTATTCTTGGACAATGAATTGTGTTTTCCTTGCAATCAGCCACATAATTAGGCTACATGATCAAATGGATGGATGAACCAAGAACTAATGGTTCAAAATGCCTCACATAATCAATCAGAGGCTCCTTCTAATGAGTTATTTCCTCACCAAGAAGCACAACACAATGCGGCTGCTCTCCTTAATTGAGAGCAGCAAGACTCTAATTGAGTAAATGGTGAATCCACAATAGCATCCAACACTCCGTCTAAGAGAAGATTTCAAGACATAAAGAGAGTAGGAGATGGAGCTAAATCTACTACATCTATAGATACATCACATCCTTTTGTTCCTACCATACTAAAGAAGACTCCCATCGTTCCAGTCAAAGAAGGCCAATCTCCCAAGGAGGTTGAGCCTATCATAGTGAAGACACACCAAAGAGTACACACAGTAGCGCCCTTCAACATTGTAGACAATATGAAGAAGGAATATATCACTATGTCTATGTGGGACTCCTTGGCTATTCTAGGACAACCTAAGATATTAAAGAAATCAATGACTAAAGAGGTAATTCCTCAGCAGTCCATGAAAAAGGAAGTTGCTAAGCTGGTGTTGGTCAACACTGATCATTAGAAGGAGACTTAAAGTAGCAACTTTAAGCCAGATGACATACAAGGTAGGAACCTAAAACCATCCCCCTTTTATGTATCTTTAATTATTGGAAAATATTTAGTACATAATTGTATGGTAGATAGTGGGCCTACTAGCTCTGTCATGTCCAAGAAAGTAGTTGATCAATTGGGACTTAAATACAAACCTTTTCAAAAGAAGGTGACCCAGCTTGATGATTCTTTAGTAAACACCATAGGTTTGGCCAAGGACACAAGCTTGATTCTACATGCAAGTCCTAATTTCTCTATCCTACTTGACATATACATCATAGACCTCCCTGCCTTATTTGCCATGTGTTTATCAAGGGAATTCATAGACAAGATTGGAGGCTACCTTTCTTCTGACTGGTCTCACATGATTTTTCATACAAGGTATGGAACTGAGGTTACTATCAAGTCTAAATCATTGGTAGCACACCATATAGAGCCTTATGTGTCCAATGTACTCAATACAAGTTGCCTTGCACTTGATAGTAATGATTTCCCAGTCATCAGAGAAGAAGAAACTAAGATAGAAGATATCACAGATATCTATCTAGATGATTTAGAATTAGAAAAATCCTTAGAGGCCCAAGCCAATGTTGTTTGGGATGCTGGTTTGGGAAACTATTTGGCACAAGAAAATGAATTCATAGAACCAAATATTTTCAAAATAGACACTGAGTCAGAAGAATAGAATGATCAAATTTGGGAACTATTGTTTGATGGTGCTAGAAGAAAACATGGCTCTGGTGGTGGTTCTATGTTAGACTCTCCAAAGTGAGAAATGTATTATACAACTTTAGTTTCAGTTTCTCTTGCACTAGCAACACTGCTGAATATGAAAGCCTAGTGAATGGACTGGAGTGGGCTAGGAAAAGAGGGATCAAAGCCCTAAAAGTACATGGTGACAATGAGTTGATAGTCAGCCAAGTAAGAGGGATAAGTGAAACCAACAATGATACAATGAGAGCATACAAGCATAGAGTTTGGGATGCAATTGAAGATTTCAATGCTTTTAATATTATTGCAATTCCTAGAAAATTAAATCAGAATGCAGATAGATTAGCTGTTGTTGGATCCCAATATGATATCCCCAATAAAATTTCAATGCAAAGGGATCAACATAACATCAAGGTAGTTGTCAGGACTTCTATTCCTGATAATAATATTAATTGGCAAGTGTTTGACAATGATGAACAAATTATGTAGTTCTTATTTGAAGAGGATGTCTTTTCAGAGCATAACCAAGATAGATTAATGCAGAACTATGGTGACCAAGTAGTACAACTTAAATCAAATAAAATTCCAAAAGGGCTTGTTACCCTGGAATCTATCTTCAACATAGATGACCAAGCACAAAAGAGTAAGGTTGGCCTGGTAGTTTAGCAAGAGCATTGCACTGATCTAGAGATGAAGCCAGGTAAAAGCTTGAAATTTGGGAAGATCAATACTGATTCAAAGAAGCGGGCTTATGTCCAATTATTTCAAGATTTTGGTGATATATTTTCTTGGCATTATGAAGATCTCAAAGGTTTAAACCCAGCACTTGCTCAGCATACAATTGAATTGGAACCAAATGCCAAACTAGTAAGGTAGAAGAAAAGACCTGTCAATCCCAAGCTAGAACCACTTATGCATAGAGAAGTTCTCAAATTAATAGAAAGTGGTATTATTTACCCCATCAAGAATACTAGTTGGGTTTCCAACCATGTTCCTGTCAGGAAGAAGAATGGAGAGCTTATATTATGTGTTGATTATAGGGATCTAAATAGGGCATCCCTAAAAGATTGCCATCCATTGCCATCTATGGAACAAATTCTACAGTGTGTTTCTGGATCAGAATGCTTCTCACTATTGCATGTCTATTTATGGTACAATCAAATCATGGTTTATGAAGAAGATCAATATAAGACTACATTTACAACCAAATGGGGAACCATGGCCTATCAAAAAATGGCTTTTGGTTTGTCAAATGTGGATGCTACTTTTCAAAAGGCAATGGATATGGCCTTTAAGAGCCTCATGTTCAAGTTTTTACTGGTCTATTTAGATGATATAACTATTTATTCTAAACATGTAGCAGGCCATATCAAACATTTGAGGAAAATATTTGAAAGATGTAGAGAGTTTGGGATTTCTCTTAATCCCAAGAAATGTGTGTTTGCATTCAATGAAGGAAAACTGTTGGGATATATTGTATCTAAACAAGGAATTACAGTTGACCCTAAAAGGATTGTAGCTATTCTAAAATTGCCTCTACCACCTCATAAGAAAATTCTCCAATCTTTCATAGGAAGGATTAACTTTGTCAAGCGTTTCTTGCCTAATATTGCAGACTTATTAAAAATTTTGACAGCTATGTTAAAAAAGAGTTTAGTTTTCAGCTGGAGCAAAGAAGGAAGGGCTAGTTTCCAAGATATCAAAGAAGATCTAACAAAGGCTCCTGCCTTGTTGAACCTTGATTTTAGTAAGGATTTTATCCTTTATTCTTATGGAGGCCATGATGCCATATCTGCAATATTAACTCAAGAGAACTCTAAAGGATTGGAGAAACCTATTGCTTTCTTTAGCAAAGGTTTAGAAGAATATGAACAAAGATACTCTTTTTTAGAGAAACATGTACTTGATGTGGTCAAGAGACTAAAAAAATTTAGATTTCTATTGAATCACAGCAAGGTACGATTGAGAGTTACTCATCCTAGTGTTAAAGAGTTCTTTCTTTGTAGAGACTTGAATGAAAAAAGAGTTGGTTGGATTACCAAAGCCATGGAATATGACATTGATATCCAAATCACTAAGATGGTCAAAGGAAGAGGTCTTTTTGAGCATTTGACAGAGGATGAGGTTCCAAAAGAACAAGAACAAGAGAATGCATCTATGGTTGTGCATTATATAGAAGAACATGTCAAGGCAGCAGGTTGGTTGCCTAACATCGTTCATTTCTTTAAAATAGGTGAATGTCCTATAAGTTTTGGTTCAGCCAAAAGAAGACATTATAGACTACAATCTATCCCCTTTGTGCTGATTGATGAGATTATTTTTAGAAAGGATCATAATGGTGCTCTTTTAAGATGCATAGATTCAGATCAAGTGGCGAGTATCTTGGATGAGTTTCATGATGGACCTTCTGGAGGTCATTTTTCTCCTAGGACCATTGCCTTTAAGATCATGAGAGTTGGATACTATTGGCCATCTATCTTCAAGGATATTCATGATCATGTGAGAAAATGCATAAAGAATTCCATGTTTGCAGGAAAAGAAAAACTTGCAGCTCTACCCCTCCAACCAATCAGAACAGAGAAACCTTTCATGAAATGGGGCATTGATTTTATAGGCCTAATAAATCCTCCCTCTAGTGAAAGACACAAATGGATAATAACTGCAACTAACTATTTTACTAGATGGACAGAGGCTATTGCACTAAAGGAGGCCAATGAGTGTGCCATTCTAAACTTGTATGATGACAGCATTCATAGATTTGGCACTCCAAATTCTATCGTATCAGATAATGCACTTGCATTTATAGGTCTAAAAGTGACTTAATGAGCGCTTAGGAATGGTATTTATCTAAATACTAGTTTTAACTATTACCCCCAGGGTAATGGCCTAGCAGAGTCTACAAATAAGAATCTGATCAGGATTATCAAGAAGACTTTGCAAGAAAATCAAAGAGGCTGGCACTCCAGGCTCAAGTCTGCTTTATGGCTAGATAGAATAACCCCAAAGAAAAACATTGGGAATTCTCCTTATATGATGGTGTATGGAAAAGAGGCCAGATTGTCTATTTCAATAGAGCTACCAGCATTAGACCTTGCCACACAATTTGTTCTCTTTGAAGAAGGAGATCCCTTACAAGTGAGATATGATCAACTCATGGAGCTGGAAGATATTAGAGACAAGTCCATGCAGACTATGGAGTTTGAGAAAATGCAAACTAAGAAGAATTTTGATAAAAGGGCCAAAGCCAAAAATTTCAAAGTTGGGGATATAGTCCTCAAGTGGGATGAATACAAGTCCAGGCCTGAAAGACATTCAAATTTTGATTCCTTTTTGGGTGGACCATTTGTAATCACAGAGTGCAAGGAACATAATGCATTTCAATTATCAACTCTTGGATGAGATGCCTTGCCGATATCAGTCAATGGGTTCCATCTCAATCCATGTTTCAAGGTTTTCCCTGCTCTGTGATTAGTTTCCTTCTTTTCTTGCTTTCTACGTTAGTTTCCTGCTTTCCTTGAAGTGCTCATGCACATTTGGTTATTCCTCCTCCTAGTTTAAATCCTTTTTCTCCTAGAAGGTTTCATATGCTCAAAGATGACTCCATGCCCAATAAATGTCAAGGCCACTGGTTTTCAATGTCTAACATGTTGACATCCAGCAGAAATCGCCAAGAATGTTACCCAAAATTTCCCATTACATGTGAATTCTAGCTACAAGTGGAGAAAAATGTGGCTCCCACAAGGGTAGAGCCCAGCTTGTAAATTCTACACATTTCCTGGTTCTACCTCGTCCTCTGCAAGTTTTTAGGCCCTCTATTTTACCCTAATTCATGAAAAATGGCCTAAGTATGAGAAACCCTACACAAATTTGATATAAACCCTAGTTTCCCTTCACCTTGTTCTATTTTCTCATTACCTTTTCCAAGAGACTTAAGTTCTTTTTAAGTCATGTACGCATTTAAATTTCCCTTTAGTCACTTAGTCATGTAAAGGAAAAGGAATATTCCATATTGTTCAGTGATTACGAGATTGCCTTTGTCACGCAGTCTCTCAAGGAAAAGGAACATCCTCTCGAGTTATCGAGATACAACATTGATTGTCAGGTCAAGATTTGATCTCACGGTGGTCACTAAGTCTCCCAGAATACATAGTTAGAAAAATGTTGTGAGACATTGTGACTTAATGTATTTCTAACTACAGATGTAACTCAAGTTCAAGCTAAGTAAAGTTAAAGACCTTTTTAGTTGCTAGGTCTTGATAAGAAATCATGGTTAAGCAGAGTGATCTGATATCATGAGGCTCCTCTATCACCAAGTCTTGATAAGGAACCCAAAGTAAAAGGTGAGTCAGGTTAAGATCATGGTGGTCGCTAAGTCTCGAAAGAAAATAAAATATTATCTTGAGGATATGAGACTTAGCATTGGTCATCCAATCTTGTTTTAATCTCACGGTAGTCGTGCAGTCTCCAAAGAAACTTAGGGTTAACAAAATGTTATCTCAACTCAGTGACATAATGGATTTTGGGAAACCAGAGTTAAAGGGAAGTGATCCTGAGTCAAATTCAAAGTCAACAAACACAAAGGTAAAGACAGTGACGAATACAATGATGGAGATCGATGACTATGTTCTAAATAAGAAGATCTGATATTTTTTGAGTCGTTGATAAGATCATCTCGCGCCACCTATGACCATTGCTTATTCAAATATTTAAAATTCAAAAGATCTAATTTTAGAGGCCATGGCGGTGACGCAATATTTCAAGTTACAGACAGATAGATGGGTCAAGCTAACTTCTCAGACTACATTTATGGAAAAGTGAAAGATATTCAAGGATATATCTGATTGTCTCATATATTTATACATGCATTAATGAGCAGATTTGACAGTATTAGGGTTTTTGCATTGTTTATGAAAAATCTATTGTAACCCTAATTTCTAGGATTTGGATTGTTTCCTAAGCCTGCATGCTAGAGGAACATGTATATAAATTAGTTTTCAAGCTTTTTAGCTTAGAGTTTTCTAGTTGGCGCAAGACTTTCTGTGGCATCTTCTCTTCCCTCAAATCTTCACTTCTTGTAATCTTTTATTGAAATCCAGGTTCTGTACGATCTTTCTATGGTATTTTTTTTTCCCTCAAGCTTTTCTTTATCTGTGTTTCTCTTACTGAAATACATACAATTTCTTATGCTAGAGAAATCTTAGAGTTCCTGAGCCTTCCTTTCTTTTAGCATCTTTGTGTACTCTTGTGTGTGATTTGATTTAGGTTACCCTATGGATTTTTTTCATCCCTGGCTACTTTGTCTCACTCCTATGCCTATTTTCTAAAGTGAATGTTTGTTTGCAGGTCATAGTCTGTGTCTAAATTTTCTTGGGAATGCTATTGCATGTGAAATTTGTTCTTTCCTCCAATAGCCTCTTTCCATTCTAGACCTCTCTGTGAAATACTTATGCAAGCCTGTTCAGAAATATTGTGTTCTAATAGATCTGAGAACCTTCATGCTAGTTTGGTTACTATGTTATGTTTCAAGTTACCTTCAGTGTATCACCTAGTAGGCTAATTTGCTTTCAAGTTATTTCCCTTCCAAGCATTCCTTCTATCCCTTTCCCTCCCAGTTTACTTTTCATGTTCAAGAGAAGATTAAGTGATTATCCAAGAGGAACTGGCCTAGAATCTGGAGGCTTCACTTCAATTTATCATAGGTCCCAAAACCTCAAAGTGATTCCCATTTTACACTAGATTAGCAAGACCAAGAGAGATTGAATAGGGTGCAAATTTAGTATATAAAAATAACCGAGCCCGTAATGGTTAAGTGTCGAAAGGCACGCGGCTTTTTGGCTGGCGGGCAGGAGGGTAATTTTTTGGGTCCGCACTCAAGTGATGTGGTAGATGCAGTGACAGGTGTCGAAAGGGCATTATGGCATGATCTGAGTCATGATAGGTCTAGTTAGATAGCATGATGGTGCGGGTGCTAACATGTAGCAGACTGATAGGTGGCAAGGCCAAGTAGGATGAGGAGGTGGGAGAGGTCCCAAAAAATCAGGTGGTTCCATGTGGTACAGGTGATGAGATAAATGGTGTAATTGATAAGGTGGATCAAATGAAAGGGTGACGCGTGGAAGCATTGACAAAAATTAAGGTGGTAAAAGGGAGATGAAATCTAATAGTTTTTGTCATCGCATGAAGGAAGGATGCACGATGGATATGCATCGCCCGATGGTGAGATCTTTCCACGTGTCCAGGTCAGTGATAAGAAGTGTGGGGCCTGCGCATGAGGGGTAAGGAATAGGTGGTTCCAAGGCCCAATGGGGAGGTTCCACTTAGAGGTCAATGGAGTTTGACCGGGCTTAAGTAGTTTTTTTTTAATTGATGCCCAGGTGATTAAGAAGATAATCTACAGTTCTATTTTAAAGTGGATTTAAGGTTTAAATATGTGTCATTGATGTTGTTTTCCATGCCATGTGTAGTCGTTGGAGTGGATTTCCAAAATTTCAAATGTATTTCTCAGGGTTTCTCGGGCGGTGAACTGTGTCATTTTATTGTAGAACATTTGTTTGACGAATTTGATCTTCTGGGTCATGTTTGTACAATTGTTAGATGTTGTATGAAGGAAATTTTGATGGTTCTAAATGCATTTATGCAAAGATTATCTTTTTAGGGTTTCTAGTTAATTTGATAAACATTTTAAAATCCTTTGTTCTATTTTTTTTTAGTTCTTCGCTATTAATGAGGGATTGTTTCCAGAGTTTTATAATAAAGATCAGATAAGATTCTCAAGGTCCTGGACTTTTTAAGAAAGGGTAGTTGGTGTTCTACAATTTTGAAGGGCTAGATTTTCCTAGAGTAATTAATGTGAACCAAACATTCTATTTATTATTCCTATTGTAGGGAATTGTTTTGTAGTTTCCTAAGATGGATGGCGGCTAGATTAGATTTTTCAAAAAAATGAATCAAAGGAATGTTTTAACTTGCTAATGATAGAGTTGCTTGGTTGTTGAGATGAATTAAATTATTTTGTCATGTAATATTTTAAGTGTTTTATCCCTAACCCTAAATTATCTAAAGCTTGTTGCAGTCCTTGGTCTATAAAAGGACTTCCAAGATCATTTAGAAGGGATGGAAAACTTGGGGAAGTAACATAAGGCATAGAATTGTTTACTATTTCCAGTGGGTATAGAAAATGTATATCTAGAGAGTATCATTATAGAACAGAAAGTTGCAAATATTTTTCATTTATTGAAGTGGAATATGTTTTGAAGCATTTTGGAATTGAAGTCAGATTCTTTGTACTTAATACAATCTTTCAGATTTAAGTCTCTCCTTGGTGCTTACCTGTTGAGTTGTGAATATTCTGATTCATTGCATGTAATTTGTCTATGTATATGTCATTAGTCCTTATTTTTGATCTAGGATCAAATCAAATAGTGATTTGGATATGACATAAGTCCTTTGGATTTGTCTACATAAAGATCTTATAAGAAGTGTTTGATCTGAATTATTTGTATTTATGGTTTGGAGTCCTTGACAATAGTTAGTTTCTCTATCCTATATCTAAACTAAAAGCATTTCCCAATAGATAAAGCACTGATCAATAATTACTATTTTCTACATTGATACATATCTAAATAGATTTGGCTATATTATGCCCTATCAAAAACATAAAAACTATCTTAGTTCCTTTTGAGTTTTGTGGTTGTTGGTTGTGTGTCCTGCATGGTAGTGAAGAGTCACTGAATGAATGGTTATAATTTCATACTTTCTTACCATTTATATGTTCTTAAATCTAGAATTATAAGGATTTGTAAAGAGTTGGATGTTTATCTAGATTAGGTGTACTCACCTTGGTTTTGTATAGCTAGAAGTGTAGAGGGAAGTCTTGTCCCTATAGTTGGTCCAGTTACCTTGTAGAGATTTCATACTTAGAGCTAACCACTCCTAACATTAGTCTCAAGGTATATTGGTGGCTTTCAAAGCATAATAGTTTTAAACATGAACAAGAGGTTAAATGAAAAGATGTGTTTGAGTCAATTAACCATGCATCATCAAATGCATGAGTGACCAAAGTTGAAATGATCACATCAATATATTCCTTCTCAAATTTAGGATCAAAATTAAATTTTGGCTTTTTCTTCTTTGTAGTCCTTATAAATGTGTCCAAGATTATCATAATTCAAACAAATAACTTCATAATTTTTAGGAGATTTGGATCTCCCCCTATATTTGGATTTATTATGCTTCTCATTCTTCTTGCCTTTTTCCTTGGGTGTTCCACAAACAACTAGGGCATCCTTGGCATTGATGGATACCTTCCTCCCCATCTCTTTAGAAAGAAAATAACCTACCATATCTTTAGTCCTCAAAATAATAAAAAATCATTGTCAATGGCCATAACAAGAGAATCCCACGAATTAGGTAAAGAAAAAAGAAAAATCTGACATTTCTCCTCCTTGTCCATTTTGACACCAATTGTTGCTAACTAAGCCACCAACATATTAACTACTTCTAGGTGGTTTGTAATTTTTCCACCCTCCTCCATTCTCAAGGAATATAGTTTATTCCTCTAGAAAATAATATCTACTAAATATTTCACTTGACACATCTCATTAAGCTTCTTCCGTAGACTCTTTGGAGAGGAATATTCATGGTCATTGATCAAAATAGATTTTTCAATGCATAATATGATCAGACCCTTAGCTTTATAGTCCATAAAAATGTATTTAGTAGCCTCATCCAAATATCTAGGTCTCATGACATTCTCATCAACAACCTCCCATAGATCTCAATCTATTAGCAGATCCTCCAACTTCAGCTTCCACATTTCAAAATTATTTCCAAAAAATTATCCACCTTTATGCTCCCTAACAAACTATCAATCTAAATTTTTTGGCAATAAGATCACAAAGTATCTTCCAAACAAGATCCCACTCAAATGTGTATTAGTGTGAAAAACTCAACATCCCACAACTAAAACCAAAGGCGATTAAACTTTGATATAACTTGTAATGAAGTTAAGTAGGGGAACAACTTCCTACACTAATATTGAGGGGAGGGTAATGTAAAAAAATTCTCAGATTCTTACAATAGTTATAGAAACTTAACATAAATAAACATTAAAAAAATAACATGCATACCGCAACACATTGATTTACATAGGGAAAACCTTTTTGGGAGAAAAAATCCACACTCCAAAAGTTTCCCAATATATGATTTAGAAATTAATGATAGATTACAAGATTCTATAAGGATTATCACCAATCAAATGTCTAGAGGTAACTAAATAACTATAAGACTACTAAACATACCTATTATCTCACTAACTTAATATATATGAGATACAATACATGAAACTGTCAAATGCTATTACAAAACCATGGGCTAAAAAACACTTATAAAGTAGTGCCTGTCTTGTCTCCAATAAAAATTTCCTATAATGTTTCAGCATACAAACCAACACCTGTAACTCCCTTTTGTAGCCCATTTGCATGTTCAACACATTTTCACATTTCTTATTTTAGGAGACCCAACTTTCAAAGGCCATAGCTTTTCAATCGGGTGTCCAATTGATGAACTGTTTGAAGCACTAGAAAGCTTGCAATGAGCTCTATCATCTTGTAAACCTCTATATTAGTTACACATATTAGAAGAATTTTTTGGAGCCTCTAAAGCCTTAAAAATTGAATTCATACTTTTTTTTATAATTTCAAAAAATAGAAACTTTAATATCTTTAAATCTAGACATGATCTTGCAATAGAATTTTATTGGCAAACATATCTAGTCCATCCAAACCTTCATGTAAAGAATCGGGAAAATATGTGCTCAAATAAAAACTCATTAAAACTTGTAGCTACATATAAATGTAAGGTTGAGATACATTTTCCTAACAAAATTGATAACAATAAGGGTTTATCTTTCCTTACATCACCTACCTTAGACGAAATGTAGGGTTAGAACACAAATTTGACGAAAGGCTTGTAAAAGAAAACAATCTTCACACTAAAAAACTTCAACATCATTCACTTGCAGCCACAAGTGAATCACCTATAACTTATTTGAGGCCTCCCATAATATCCTCACTTGAGTGGACCGTCTCTTCTCCAACAACTAGGTCTAAGAAGTGAAATCATTTAGCTTCTCCTTCTAAGAGGAAACAAAAGAAACATACAATTTAGAAGCCCTCAAAGGAAAATATATGTAACTCTAAAGGGATGAGCAAAAGGCTGTAGAAATGTAGGATGAAGAAGGGGGAAATGAGCCTAATAAGAAGAAGAAGGGTGAAATTATGAGCTCAGGGAAGTGTAATGCAATGAAGAATGTAATCTTGAGGAAAATTTCTAGGAGTCCACAACTAAACCTAAAACCAAGCCCAATCATAAGAAGAAGAGTGAAACATGAATGAAAGTTTTTAAAAGGCATTCTCACTACCTTTGAAAGAAGGAAAAAGATCAAAATATTGTAGGATACATCTTCCATGATGATGAAACAAACTTAGAGAGAGAAGGTTGGTTTAGAAGTAGAGTAAACCTAGGAGAAACATTTGTAGAAAAAGAAAAAGAACTAGAAAAAAGATGAATATGGTGATCAAGAGATTAAAGGAGAAGAAGAATATTATAATATTGAAATTAATATTAAGGTTGAGGAATAAATTGAAGAAGTTTATTTTTTTTTATTCCAAAATCAGGTCAAGAACATGCCAACAAAGAATTCTATAACACCTACATTGTCTCCTATAGAATTAAATCCAAATTTGGGGCCTATCCTTGAGTATGTATTGATAAAAGACACTAATGAAGTTGAGATACAAGTGTCACTTTAGAAAATTAACGAACTAGAAGAACAACTAGAGCAGTCTAGGCTTGGAAAACAAGAAATTCAAAGTAAGGTAAGAGAGTTGGAGACCCAACTAACACTACTACGAGGAAGGGTCACATCAATTTAAAAATCATATAGTATGAGAATCATGGGATCAATTACTAAAAATTCCCCTGTTAACATTGTACCTCCACTTAAAACCTTGAACATAGGATTAACACTTTGGTGTGCTCACCTCAAATTTCTCTAGTGACAACAATAATGTGAAAGAGACAAATGACGTATCAAACCTACTCATGAAGCAAAAATTAAAGAAAAAAATACATAAATTAAGAGGTTAATATATAGCCTAGAAATAATTTTTGTCCTTGCAAATCACTTGAGAAGCTTTAGGCCACTAGCTAGCGTATACAACCTATATATATAGGAAAAGTTCCTTTGTTTTCAAACTACTTAGCTCTTGAGAAATTTACCAATTACTTTGATTACCTCTAGGTTATTTCTAATTGCTTTTTTTTATGGATGCCTCAAGAAATGCAAGGCTAATTATGTGAGTTTTACCTCCATAGCCTGATAGTTCTATATAATTTCAACTAGAATCCACTTCTTTATTTTGGTGATTTGAAAATAAGAGTCATAATTCCTACTTTAAGAATGAAAAAGAATAAGGTACAGTTTGTCTTGAAGGAAAGGGAAAAGAATCACCTGATATATATATATATATATATATATATATATAGAGAGAGAGAGAGAGAGTAAAAAATGGTCAGACTTGCAAGTTCGCATTTAACTACTAATTATTCTTATATTAATTAAATAGTTCTTTAATTTTAATCATCTTAATTCTTCTATATCCTAATCTTTTCACCACTTAATCATTTCTTAGTATTAATTAACTAATCAATCTTTTTTTTTATCGGTAATAGGTGTTATCATTTATTATAAGTCTACCGGGAAGGAACTTGACCCGAAACAAGGGTGGTAACAAGAAATGGTACCACATCCCTCAAATTCTAAAGTTCTTTTAAGAAACATAAACTGAAAAAAAAATAACACGCAGTCCAGGACTTAGGATTTTATTTTAACCACTCCTTTAGAATGGGAGTGCAAAACCATATCAAAGTTCTTTTGTTTTCTATCATTTTTCTTTTTCACTGTGTGTCAATCATCCTCCATTTTAGTTACCTCCTTCTGTCACTCTGAATATGTGATCGTTGTGAATATCCCAACCCCCTTGTCAAAAGAAACATTTTCCTGACCCATACCATCTTTAGGCTCCAAAGTAGTGCGCTAAAAAGTCATAGCTCTCTGCTTCTCTCTGCCCAAAGGTGTGCCAATACTAGTCCCCATACCATAAGGAATTCCATTTGAAGATTTCTCTTTGTACTCGATTGGAGGAGCATCCTCAAGAACGATCGCAGGATGCGTCTGCGCCTTTTCCTTAGCTACCACCTGTGTGAAACTCCTTTGCTCAACCCCTTTCTTCTCAACCATATAATGTTGTTCAGAGGCCTCTTTCCACCATGATGTCTCCTTATACCACTTATCTCTGCTACATTGAGTAGCCAAATGCCCTATTTGGAAACATCGTCTGCAACGAAAAGGGACACCTTCATAGTCTAGGGATTGGACGCAACATCCTCTGGAAGTTTTAATGGAAATAACATCTGGAGGTCCTTTAGAAATATCCAATTCAACCAATATACGAGCAAAGGTAGGATGAAGTAAATTAGAAGAATCCAGATCTACCATCAAGAAATCCCCTAAAGAGTTCCCAATCTCTTCGAGCATAGTGTCAAACCAGAGGTTAAGGGGCAGATTCAGCAACCTTACCCACAGAGGCACCTTGTTGAAGGTTTCCGTTGTAGGATAGAAACTGGTGTGCCAAGGTTTTAGCACCAAAGAAAACTTCTCCTCCCAGCACCAGAAATGTTCGCACATAACCTTATTTCTATCCTGAATGTTTTCAAAAATAGCAATAAAGAAACCTCTTGTAGCTAGATAAATTTGAACATCTCCAACAACGATTGGCTCCCAGTTATCCAAAATCCATGAGTGTAGGTCAGGTAAACTGGGCCAATGTCCCTGAAAATGCCCTATCACTCCAAGATTGGAGAAGACATAGATGTTGTGAGTAATCTCCTCCTCTGCCATCAAACTCATCTCAACTACGACTACTTTGTTTGTAAGGATTAAAAGACCCCTTACATCCTCTTCACCTTGGTTTTGAGACCCAAAGCAATGTCTAGGAATCTGACCTCTATTTTGTTCCTGAGACTCTGCCATGATCTTGGTGCTTTGCTGATCTTTATCCGTCAAAAACTTTCTGCCTTCTTTGGATATGTTCCCTTCTTTAGGGCCTCATTTCCCCCCATTTGCCTCTACAAACGTGGCCGATGGTTTTATCTTCTCCTTCACAGCTGCCAAAGCCTGCGCCCAATTTATAGAGAAAGGAACCTCATGTGAACCCCTTGCATAAATCCCTTGTATTCAGGCCCTAGGAATGTTCTTTTCTCCTTTGGATGAGCCAGCCTGCAAATCCAAATGGCCGCCTCCCTGCCATCCATCACTGTGATGTGAGGAGTGAGCGGCCCCCAAAGTAGAGGCCAAAACCCTAGCTCCTTCCGTCGGGGAGGTCTGAGAACTCCGGAGTGCCATTTTCTCTCTGGAAATCCAAAACACATTAAATAATCAATCTTATTTAATTAGTTTTGCCTTAATTAATTGGGTTTTATCTGTTAATTAAATTCAATTTCTAAATTCTCATAGTTTAAATAATTATCAATAATTATTTAAATTAGCTAATTATTTCTTCTAAATTGAATTAATTGTTGGTGCTCAAATCAATAGGTTGGATTTCCTATGAACTTGACAATCCAGTGCTTAGAAACCCAATTGATTTGGCCAAATAACAAGTCACAACCAAGGTAAGGTTGGAACTTCTGCAATTTTGGCTCTACAGAACCAAGGTTGGTAGGCCTATACCTTAAACTTATCCTTCAAGTCTTAAGGATTTTTATAGCAGATGACAAACACTTCAAACTCCTTTCTCAAGTATGGCAAGGCACTTGAACGAAATATAACTGAAAGCAATATATCATAAACTGTAAACTGAAATACTTTAATTAATTGAAAGAATGTTTAGTAAATGTGTATGTAATTTGAAATGAACAGATAGATAAGATATCAAAAAACTATAAACAATGAACTAAATAACTATAATCCAAATAATCAAGAAAGACCAGTGCCTTAATCAACCATGGGCAATAGAGTCACTATCATTCCAATCTTATGTTCAACTTCAGAGATAATTTTACAAGAAAACTTATCACTTCAAAGGTGTTATGGAATGTACATGCAACCTAAAACAAATTTAGAGATATTTCAAAAGGGTAATACTTCTCAGATGACAACCCAATTGACTCAGGCCTCAATCAACAGAATTTAACCATGTAAAATGAGAAAACCAATTGAAAATATAGACTATGAACCGGATCAAGAAGCATATACATTAAACTATCACTTTGAAGAAGTTCTATTGATTTATCCGAGGGACCAATTGTAAAATGATAATGAAACAATTGCACATGTGAAAGAAAAATGACTTTTCTTTATTTGATTTTGAAAAAAAATAGTACATCCAAGTCCATGTTACAGTTGTTGATCCAAAACTATCCAAATATGTGAAATTGTATTATATTGTATTGTCCTCTCTCTTTACATTTTACATTGTGTGTGTGTGTGTGTGTGTGTGTGTGTGTGTGTGTGTGTGTGTGTGTGTGTGTTTGAGTGGCTTTCACACCTCTTTAGGGTGAAAAGACAACCCTTATTACAAATTATTTTGAAAAAACAAAAAACTAACTAAAAAATAACTACCTAACTTTTGGATTTGGCTTTGGTAGAAAATCCAAAACACCTCTTGAAAAGCTAATATTTTTGTTGGAGATAGGAAATGTGATTTCCCGAACTGGGTCAGTTTTATATTTTTAAAATTCAACCGTCTTCATCCTCTGTCAGTGTAATATTTGTAGCAGGTTGAAATTCAGGCATTTTTTGAAGGCTTTTATTAGTTAGTTCCATTTATTTGTATCATAAAGCTTCCTTCCTTTGATTTTTTTAGTATGAAGAAACTTGCTTCTTGATAATGGATTGGGACTTCTAAATTCTCAAAATTTAGGGTACCACCAGTGGCCCTTTCTGGGGACGTATGCTCCCTGTGAGCATGGCGAGATTCCAGCTATCTCTGGAGAAGTAGACCAAGTATCCACACTTAATCTGATGCAAAGTGAAATCGAGTGGCCCCCGGCCCCCAAAAAAATGAACATTGTTTTCTTTCCTCTATCAAATATTTGATTTTGATCTTTTAGCAACAAGATCATTTTAAATGTATCATTATTGGTTAGATTACTATTTTGATCCACCCGTTCATAACATCCTTCATGGTCAAATCCTGCCTGTGTCATTCGAACTGGAAATATATTGTTGTAACTTTATTTATGTCTAATTCAGAGATTACCAATTCTACAAGTATTAGTCCAGTATATCCTCTACTCATCTGAGATTTTATCATTCTTCACTACCTCTGATGAATACTCAAAATCACCTTTTGTATCATATAGAGACTAAAAAAGACTACAGACTTCATCATATTGACCAAGAATCTGGATGCCATAAATCTATTTTTTTCCTTCATTTTGCAACATATTTTTCTAATTTTGCAAAAAACTGGCTGAATCATTATTATAATCAATTCCTTCTAGAGTTTTTATATCCTCTAGCATAATATCCAAATTAGGATCAATCAAAAAATTATCACCATTTGTTACAAGAAAAATTTCTTCATTAATTATCTTTGTTAAAATTTCTTCATGCTCATATTGTATCCAATTCACCATCATAGTCTGGAGAGATTTTATTTATTTCACAGAATGGATTAACACATGGTCCATATCCAAAAAATTCTTCATATTTTTCAAAACCATTCATAAACATATTTCCTTCATCAAATATTTCACTCTTTCGAGATTTTATTGTATCAAATATAACCTGATCATGCCCATCTTGATGATTATAGGAAAAATTTAAACCATTGTTTTGAACATACTTATGATATTCAACATCCAACAAATCTGAAATTTTTTTCGTACTAAGGAGATTTTCTTCCTCACCATCATGGCCATTGATACCAGTCTCCATACAAATCTTACCATGTACATATTCTTCTTCAACCTTATTTGAATTTTCTTCCTCTATGTCATTATTCTTTTCTTTTCTCAATTCCTCACATACTTGCTCAAGAAAAAATACCATTTGAGAATCATCATATATTCCTAACTCACAAATTTTATCCATTAATTCCCTTCCAAAAAGCCTAATATCTGAAGGTATTTTCTAATAAATCCTTACCTTTCTCATGAACAAATGTATTGCAGATTCTCCCTTATATCTTTCTAAATTGAAGAATGTATCTAAAGGTGATATGTAAGATTCCTCTTCCATAATGTAATTCAGATCCTCTTCCTGTTCATAGCACATGTTATATTCATAACAAATGTTTTCTTTTTTATCATTGAGATTTCCATTTTGTTCAATATGATCATAAGCCTCATTTTATCTATTTTCATCATCATCTTCTAATGCATGCCTAAGGAACTTCAAATTAGGGTCATCTGGTGAGATTCTCAATTCTTGAAATTTTCTTATGAATTCCTTGAGTGGAGGTCTAATGTCTGATGGTATCTCCTTATAAATGCTTGTCATTCTTATGAACAAATGTGGTATATACTCCCCCTCAAATCTCTCCAAACTAAAAAATGCAATAAGTGGAGATAGAATAGGATCCTCTTCCATACTGCAACTTTGGTCTTCATACTGTTCATAACACATGTTCTCTCCTTCACCACTGGCATTATGAAACATATCAAGAAACCATTGCTTAAACTGCCTCCATGATGAGATACTTTGTGCAGGTAGTGATTTATATTCCTTTTGTGCATTATTTTTTAATGACCATGCAAACAACTTCATGGCATCATCTTCTGTATCAACCTCATAATTTTTAAGGAATATATGAAAAGAATCCAAATGATCAAGAGTTTATTCATCATAATCTCCATAAAATTTAGGAACTCTCTGTGAAAGTTGTGAAAACAATTCATTAGAACTGCATTGAAACTTTCTAAGATCCAAAGGCATGGTATCAATGGGAATAAAAAATATTTTTAACAAAATCCTAAACATCATGTAATAGATCTTCTATTACTAATTAAAGGATAATTTCTCATCTCTTCTAGGTTGTCTTCCTATCTCCTTTTGAGTTTTCTCCCTCAGTAGAGTCACTGACTGAAATGCTTTGTTTAATAGAGTCACCACCTTCTTATCAGAAGGAAAATACTTACTGTCTTTTGAGTTCTTTCTCCCATTAGAGTCTTAATTACATCACCAGAGCTTCTAGGTAATCTTCAATGTTGTCTTTCATAGACAACTCCCCAACAGAGTTGCCAATTTGTTGGCACTCAAATCAACATATTGGATTTCCAATGAACTTTCCAACCCAATGCTTCGAAACCCAATTGATTTGGCCAAATAACAAGTCACAACCAAGGTCAGGTTGGAACTTATGCAATTCTAGCTCTACAAAACCAAGGTTGGTATGTCTATACCTTAAACTTATCCTTCAAGTATTAAGGATTTTTATAGCAGATGAGAAACACTTCAAACTCCTTTCTCAAGTATGGCAAGGCACTTGAACGAAATATAACTGAAAGCAATATATCATAAACTATAAACTGAAATACTTTAAGTAATTGAAAGAATGTTTAGTAAATGTGTATGTTATTTGAAATGAACAGATAGATAAGATATCACAAAACTATAAAAATTGAACTAAATAACTATAATCCAAATAAGAAAGAAAGACCAGTGTCTTAATCAACCATGGGCAATAGAGTCACTATCATTCCAATCTTATTTTCAACCTCAGAGATAATTTTACAAGAAAACTTATCACTTCAAAGGTGTTATGGAATGTACATGCAATATAAAACAAACTCAGAGATATTTCAAAAGGGTAATACTTCTCAAATGACAGCCCAATTGACTGAGGCCTCCATCAACAGAATTTAACCATGCAAAATGAGAAAACCAATTGAAAATATAGACTATGAACCAGATCAGGAAGCATATACATCAAACTATCACTTTGAAGAAGTTCTATTGATTTATTCAAGGGACTAATTGTAAAATGATAATGAAACAATTGCACATGTGAAAGAAAACGGACTTATCTTTATTTGATTTTGAAAAAAAATAGTATATCCAGGTCCATGTTACAGTTGTTGATCCAAAACTATCCAAATATGTGAAATTGTATTATATTGTATTGTCCTCTCTCTTTATATTTTACATTATGTATATATATGTGTGTTTGGGTGGCTTTCACACCTCTTTAGGGTGAAAAGACATAACCCTTATTACAAATTATTTTGAAAAAACAATCAACTACCTAAAAAATAACTACCTAACTTTCGGATTTGGCTTTGGTAGAAAATTGAAAACACCTCGTGAAAAGATAATATTTCTGCTGGAGATAGGAAATGTGATTTCCCGAACTCGGTCGGTTTTATATTTTTAAAATTTGACCGTCTTCATCCTTTGTCAGCATAATCTTTATAGCAGGTTGAAATTCCAGCATTTTCTGAAGGCTTTGATTAGTTAGTTCCATTTATTTGTGTCATAAAGCTTCCTTCTTTTGATTTTTTTAGTATGAAGAAACTTGCTTCTTGATAATGGATTGGGACTTCTAAATTCTCAAAATTTAGGGTACCACCATTAATAACCCAAAATTAATTTTATTTAATTTCTAACTAATTTCATTTAATTTAGAATTAACTCCGCTTTCTTCTAAATTAAATTTTTAATTCAATCTAATTCTAAAAAATCCAAAAATCAGAGAAAAACAGTTTCATGAGGAATTACGAATTATGAAAATAAAAAGAGCTTTAAATCAATTAAATTATTTAATTATCCTCAAAATTGCAAAATTCAAAATCATTGTTTTAATAAAAAAAATCAACTGCTTTTTGGAAATTGATTTTCTCCAAATTGATTTATATTATCTTCTTTTTTTTCTCTTCAAAATAGGAGTTTCTTTATCCTCACTCCATCTCTAATTATCTCGTTCATTCAATCTGCTTTCACAAGATCAATATCAACCGTCGATCAGTCTGAAATCTCTATATAAACCTTCTTCAAACCCATTCGAATCATCACAATTTTGGAGAGCACAATCACAATTTTGAAGAGCACAAACACAATTTTGGAGAGCACATCTATTATGAAAGTTTTTCAAGTACATTGTGATCAAGATACTATAACTTTATCATATTCTCGAATCTCCCAAGTCATAAGCATTGTCAACATCAACTCTAAGCACCATCAAAACAACATTTTAGAAGGAAAAGATAGAAGTAACAGAAGCTTCAAGCGTCATTCAGTTTGCATTACTTTGCTTATTTACTTTTGAATATGATGCTTGTTATTTTGTTGTTATTAGGCTCATTCATAGTGTATCCTCTTAAAATGGAAGCACTTCCATTATGGTAGGTTTAGCACCCTTGTTTAGTACACTTGCATATTAGATTTTCATTTAGGATGCATGTGCACTTGATTCTGCATTTATGGGTGAAACTAGGGTTAGGATCCTATGGATCCTCCTTAATTTCCCTCACTGTGGCTTTATTTTTAGGAAAACCTATGTATTGGCTCTCCTAATCTTCATCATACCTCCTCTATGGCCTTCATGCCTCTATCCAGCACTCTGGTGTGTTTTCTCACCTTCCTAGGTCCCCGGCTGACCTGGGAATCCTGCAGATTTCTCAAGGTGACTTGCCTGAAACCTCTGGTCAGGATTGAAGTTGATTCTGACCTATGTTAGAATTGAGGTCAACCTTGACCTAGGTCAAGTTCAAGGTTGAATTTGACCTCTGTCAAGTGTTGGTCCCTGCTTTCATATCCAGAGCTTATCGGGGTTCTAAACTTAAAAATAGGTCCATGGGTCCGGATGCAGAAGTGTTTTCTCTGATATTCAAATTAATACATCCCCTCCTTGGTTGGTGATTGTGATTGGACCATAATTCAAGGCAAGATTTGAATTTTGGTCCCATGCATTGCCCTAGGAGGTCTATATTGAGATCTCTATATAAACACTCTCTTTTGCCTTCATTCTTTCATGAGAGAAAAGTGTAAGATGATATGATGCAATTACGATTATGACATGATGATGATGCAAGAAAGAAAGAGGATGATATAGAAGGACAAGATATGTTGATGCATTAATACATACAAGCATTTTGTGGACAAGCTATTGTGGATATTCTTTGGAGCAAGAGAGAGTTCTTCCTTCCTTTTTCTTGGATCCACCATTTTCAACATTCAAGCATTCAAAAAGATACTATCATGGGGTGGCAACTACGGATTGTGATTTTGGTAGGAATACTTTAGCCTTGGGGGCTTGGTATTTTTTCTTTATCATATTCAAATCTATGCATTGCTTTCTCATTTTCAATTCATGTTAGGGTTTTAATCTAGAGGATTAGATCTTGACATTACACATTCAAAGCTTTTTCTAAGAGCAACACACACACATACATTCTACTATATTTGGCCATTCGTGTAGGTGGAAACCACCAAAATAGGGGTTTGACTAAGGCAAAACCCTATATAGCCACCCCAAAACCTTTTTTTCATATATTTGCAAGTGTTGTTTCAGGATTTATAGGATCGGGACAATAAGTTGGAGTGCAGATTCAGATACCCTTTTCAGCAAACTATCAGGATTCAGAAATAGATTTTCTGTCAGAGATTTTTGCAAGGAAACTCAGGTGCGGAAACAGCTTCCTACACTAATCTCAATAGGAAAGTATTGTGAAAATTCTTTTAAATCCTTACAATTTCAGATTCGTTAACTACTTTAACAAAGATATTGCAACCATATACCATGCATACAAAAAATAGAGAATGACACAATGATTTACCCTGGGGAAAACCTTTCGGTAAAAAACCCCAGCACTCCAAAACCTGCATAATGTATTATCTTCAACACAATGGTTACAACATGCTTGCAATGCAAGTTCTTTTAGGAGACAATCGACACACACAAACAAATCTAGTAGCACCAGATTATACCAACAATACACACTTTTTCCCTATCCGTCTGCAACCCTAAAAATGCTTATATCATGCGCTTTCCTTTTTAGAGAAACTTCCAAAGATAGTCATATTAGGGTTTTACCATTCTCCGAGAAAATAGGAACCCTAAAAAAATTTTCAAGGCGATGCCCCGAACCCCATGGTTGGGAGATCAAGGATTGGAAGAGTGTACAGTACTCAACTTTATCAATTGCCACATGTCTTGCATGTCTTCACTTGTCATTGAAATCTCCTAGAAATAGCTCTTACGTGTCATAGGAATCTGTCATAACCGTTTCAGCCATGATCTCCTTACACACAATTCAAGATGTCGACACATCAAGTGGAGTGACACATCAACATGC
>MU223225.1:7573057-7585557 GCA_018584345.1 Thuja plicata
AAACTCACCACCATTATCAGTTCTCACACACTTGATTCTTTTACCAGTCTGATTCTCCACGAGAGCCTTAAATTCCTTGAACCGACTGAAAACCTGTCTTACTTTTTAGGAAATATATCCAAGTCCTACTGTAATCATCTATAAAAGATACAAAATATACAGAACTAGAGATAGAAGGAACTTTTATAGGACCAAATACGTCATAATGAATAAGATCCAAAATATCAGAAGACTTGTGAGAATTGGAGTAGAACTGGACACGATTTTGCTTACCATAAACACAGTGTTCACAGAAATCAAATTTGAGATTACAATAATTTAGCCCCTTGATGAGATTTTTAGTTTTCAAGGTCCTAAGACCCTTCTCACCAATGTGGCCAAATCTCATATGCCACAACATTGTCTTTTCTGCAGGAAGCTTGCCTTCCAAAGTGTTTGCACCCTTAGGTACACTTACTGCACTGCCATAGGAACCCATTGCCACAATCTTATTTACTGCTCATTCAGATGGTGGGGCTGAAGTGATAGCCACTCTCTTCTTTGAAACAGAAGAACTATTACACTGAGTAATGCATGCATCAAGCTGAAACAAACTACCTCTCCTAGTACCTTTAGCGAGCACCATAGAACCTCTCATCATCTTGCATCCATCTTTCGAAAAGACAACTTTCACACCTACATCATTCAGCATACTTACAGATAATTGGTTTCGTGCCAAACCTAGAATGTGCATAACTCCATTGATTCCCTTTACTCGTCCATCAGGAAATCTGATAGTGCCCCTTCCGCGTCCAACTATCTTTAGGTGAGAATCATCACCCAAGTACACCTTTCCACCATCAAACTCTTCATATTTTGAGAACCCGTTTCAATGAGAGGTCATGTGAAAAGAAGCACCTAAGTATACTAACCACACATCATCGGATGCATGGGCTACCAAAGCTTCAATAAAAGAATCTCCATCTTCTTGAGATTTTTCAGAAGCTGAATCTGAGCCTTTCTTCTTCTTCTTCGGTTCTTTGCAGTCCCTCCGGAAGTGCCTAGATTTATCATAGTTCCAACATTTTTCCTTGGACTTTCCAAGAGTTTTAGAACTCCCACGGGATTTGGATATGCCCTTCTTTGACTTATTGTCATTCTACTTTCCTTTGTCATTGGATCTCCCACGAATAGCAAGGGCTTCCTTAGATGAGTCCGAAGTCTTTCTTCACATCTCCTTAGATAGCAGCGAAGACACCACATCATCCATACAGAATGTGACTATAGTACTTCCAAGAGCCATCACAAGATGGTCCCATGAATCTGGAAAGGAACAAAGCAGGGTCATACATCGATCCTCCTCCTCGATCTTGGCACCAAATGATGCCAACTGTGCAATCAATAAATTGAATGCGTTGAGATGATCAGTTACGGATCCACCTTCCTCCATTAAAGAATAAAACTTCTTTCTTAGGAATAAATTATTCACCAGAGATTTGGTCTGATACACAGACCCAAGCCGTGTCCACAAAGAATTTGCAGTAGTCTCATCAAGAACATTTAGAAGAATAACATCTGCTAGACAGAGTCTGATGAGACCCTTAGCCTTCTGATCCTTGATCTCCCAATCCGCTTGAGATATCACTGCAGTTCTCACAGCAAGTGAAGTAGCCTCCCATAGATTGCGGTCTTCAAGCATGTCTTCCATCTTGAGTTTCCACAACTCAAAATTATTGCCATTAAATTTCTCCACCTCCATTCTACTGTATGAGGAACCTGCCATCTCAATCTGCAAATAAGATTCAGAATGCTCTGCACAAAAAACTCCCACTCAACTTGAGATTAGCTCAAAAAACCCTACCCCACAACTAGGATCAAAAGTTAATCAGGCTCTGATACCACTTGTAAGGAAACTTAGGTGCGGAAACAACTTCCTACACTAATCTCTATAGGAAAGTATTGTGCAAATTCTTTTAAATCCTTACAATTTTAGATTCGTTGACTACTTTAACAAAGATATTGCAACCATATACCATGCATACAAAAAATAGAGAATGACATAATGATTTACCCTGGGGAAAACCTTTTGGTAAAAAACCCCAGCACTCCAAAACCTGCACAATGTATTATCTTTAACACAACGGTTACAACACACTTGCAATGCAAGTTCTTTCAGGAGACAATCGACACACACAGACAAATCTAGTAGCACCAGATTATACGAACAATACAAAATTTTTCTCTATCCGTCTGCAACCCTAAAAAATGCTTATATCATGCACTTTCCTTTTTAGGGCAACTTCCAAAGATAGCCGTATTAGGGTTTTACTATTCTCTGAGAAAATAGGAACCCTAAAAAAATTTTCAAGGCGATGCCCCGAACCCCACGGTTGGGAGATCAAGGATTGGAAGAGTGTACAGTACTCAACTTTATCAGTTGCCACATGTCTTGCATGTCTTCACCTGTCATTGAAATCTCTTAAAAATAGCTCTTATGTGTCATAGGAATCTGTCATAACTATTTCAGCCATGATCTCCTTACACACAATTCAAGATGCCAACACATCAAGTGGAGTGACACATCAACATGCCAACTAGACATGTACACTCACACTTAATTACATTATTTGCAAGAAAATACAATTTACAAAACAAATAATAAGAATAGGAATTATCCAAGGTTGAGACACCTTATTCCTAACAATTTTTGAGGTCAATTTTTCCCTAGGTCAGAATCAGAAATTTTGGGTCAATGGTGACATTGACTTGAGGGTCAAAATTTGAACTATGTTAGATCAAAAAAATATTTATGGGTTTTGTCTGTCTCTACATTTTGGTTCTAGATTCGGTCTCAAGTTTTCTAGAAACTCAACACAAACATCATAAAAATGGTATTTCCAGATCTTCTATGATGTGAGGTAGGTATTTTACTCCATTATTCTTTGCAATTGTTTCCATTAGGGTCTCTTTTATATGCAAATCCCCATTGTGTGAACCCTATTTAGAAGACCATCCAAATTTACCCTTTACATTTTGGTGAACCCGCGATAGACAACTCTTTCTTTTTGGTGTTGGATTTACATTTTATATTAGATCTTGCATGAACATAGAAGTAGATTTCTTTTATGCTCTTATATTTCAAAAATATATAAAAATTATAAAATTTCTTTAAAAAAACACAAAAACATTTACATGCTTCTCATTTTATTTTTGTGATCAACATGTATGACTTTTGTTTTGAATACTTTGATGAGGATTTTATTGTACAAGAGAATAGATCCCTTAATGAGGTACATGGTTTGAGAATGAAAATGGTTCAAATGAGATCTCCATGGATCCTATTCCTATTTCATCCTCCTCCACAACTTCTCCAATTGAACTTTACCATAGGGTGTGTGAATGGTTACCTTAATGTGCCACTATTTGCAACATTGAGGCACCTAGAATGTTATTCCCTAAACCTTTGTTGATGGTAAAAGGATGTCCTTGAATAACTATTAAGGGCAAACCTAAAGATCCTTTGGATTTCTTTGATAACATGGATTTCATTTCACATGCTTATCGCACACAGAATAATCCTCAACCTAATATTCCAGCTTCTTTACCTCCTTCTCAACTCATGCTTCCTCAAGCACCTAGGTTACCTTCTTCCTTTAAGGATTATGACTTAGTTGAGAAATTACGCGCTACTCCAGCTGAGATATCTTTATGGGAATTGCTTCAAACTTCTCTTACGTATCATGAGGCATTGCAAAAACCTTTATCAACTCTTCCTGCTCCGCCTCCTAATCAAGAGAATATTAATTCATTTTTGGAGTGCATGCATATTATGCCTTCTGTACCTCCTATTGTGTTTACTGATGATGATTTACCTTTTGTTGAGGTGCAGAATCAATATGATGCTCTTATGGTTGTTGTTTCTATCAATCAGAGTATCATTCGTAGAACATTAATTGACAATGGATCTGGGCTTAATGTTTGTAGCATGGATATGCTTAAGGAAATCAAGGCTGATGTTACAACCATTCAACCAGATAATATCCCTATTCGTGGATTTAATAGCATCGCAAAGAAAACTTTGGGTATTATTACGCTACATATTAAGGTTGGTCCAGTTCTTCTCAATATACCTATTCATGTTATTCCTGGACCTCTCAATTACAACCTTTTGTTAGGAAGACCTTGGTTACATACTATGCATGCGCTTCCTTCTACTCTTCATCATAAGGTTAGGTTCATTTATAACAATCTAATGTATACACTACATGTGTATGATGCTCTGAATCCTTGCCTAAATGTGGAATATGCTAAGGTTTCGGAACCTATACAACCAAGTAAAGAACCTGACTAACCACCTGAAGTTAAACATGCTAAAACTCCACCTTCTTCTTTAATGGGAAATGATTGGGGAACATTGGATTTTAATCCTTCTTTTATGGGATAATATAAATTCTCAAATTTAGAGTTTATGAGAGAACAAAGTGGGTTTGAAAAACAATTTGTTACTCCTCCACTTTCTAAGGAATTAAAAAGTAACTTTGTTGTTGCTTCACTTGAAGAAACAATTGAGATAATAAAACCATATTGCTATGACATTGTGACATATGTCGCTCCTTTAACTCAATCTGATATGGCCGATAGATATGGTTCTAGTTATCATCTACTTAAGAAATCAGGATTCAACAGGAAAGGATGTGGTATATATGAACAAGGCATACAAGTGCCCTTGAACAATGAAGTTTATGATTATACTTATGGGTTAGGATTCAATCCTTATAAGAAACCATTGACTTTTCCTCTTAATGTGAATCATATCTATGGTGGATATTTGAAGTTGGTTAGTCCACTTCTCCTTAATGTGGATCAAAAACCTAGTTTGGATTATTTTCCTGAGGATGAAGCCTTAGCCAATTTTTTAGGGGCTTATCAAGATCTACCTATGTTTCATCATAAAAGAAGAAAGCCCTATTATCTGAATAATGAATCCTATTTTGGAGAACATGATGAACAAGATATTTCTCCTTTGCCAATGGATTCTCCCATGCAAAGTAATTTATTAATATCTGAGACTGTGGAAGTTCAAATGGATGTGAATGACTCTAAAAAAACAATCAAAATTGGGAAATGTTTGAATCAAGATGGACATGATCAGTTGGTTTCCCTCTTACTTGAATATAATGATATATTTTCTTGGACATATTTGGATATGTTGGGTATAGATCCTAAGATTGTTACTCACAATATTGTTCTCAAACCTAATGCTAAACCTGTGAAACAGAAAATCTGAAAGATGAATCCGGGCATTGCCTTATTAGTTAAAGCTGAAATTGAAAAATTATTAGGTGTTGGGTTCATCCACTCTATTGATTAATCTGAATCGATTTCCAAAATTGTGGTTTTTTCTAAAGGAGAAAATAAGATAACGATGTGCACTGATTTTCAAGATTTAAATAAGACATCCTTAAAAGATGATTTCATGTTACCTAATATTGATATGATTGTGGATTCGACAGCAGGTCATGCTTTATTATCTTTTATGGATGGTTTTTTGGGTTATAATCAAATCTTTATTCCTATTGAAGATCAACTTAAGACTGCATTTATAACACCTTGGGGAAGATTTTGTTGGGTCATGATGCCCTTTGGATTAAGAAATGTGGGAGCAACTTATCAACGCGCCATGACTTTGATTTTTCATGATTACATTCATAAGATTCTGGAAGATTATGTGGATGACATCTTGGAAAAATCTATACAAAGAGAGGATCATGTGTTCATTTTATGACAAATATTTGAAAGAATTAGGAATTATAATATGAGATTGTATCCAAAAAAATGTGCCTTTGGAGTTGATTCTGGTAAATTATTAGGATTTATAATCTCTAAGCGAGGCATAAAGGTTGATACCGAAAATATTGATGTTATTGTTAACATGCCTCCTAATAATATTTCTCAATTACGCAGTTTAAAGGAAAAAATACAAGCTATTCGTCGCTTTGTTTCTAACTTAGCCGATAGAACTATTCCTTTCACTTCCTTTCTTAGAAAAGATACCACTTTTTCTTGGAACCAGGAATGTAAACAATCCTTTGATAAATTTAAGGAGTATCTTGCTAATCCTCCTATTTTGCAACATGCTCAATTTAATAAACCCTTCTATCTATATAGTTTCACTACTTCCAATGTTGTGAGTGTGTTGTTAGCTCAACTTGATAGCGAAGGTAAGGAAAGACTAGTGTACTACATTAGTCAGACCTTACTTGATTACGAAACAAGATATACCAATTTGGAAAGATAATGCTTGGCTTTAGTTCATGCTTGTCAAAAACTCATGCATTACCTGTTGAATTTGGAGGTCCATGTGATTGTTAAATTTGATCCTCTAAAACACCTTTTCTCAAAGACTGATCTCTTCGGCCATCTGGAAAAATGGGTAATGTTACTTACAGAATTTGATCTTAATTTCATTCTTCACAAATCAATTAAAGGAAAAGCTTTAACTGATTATTTAGCCGAAGCTCCTTGTCCTCATTCTAATATGAGCGTTACCTCAGTAGAATTCCCTGATGAGAACATTTTAGCTATTAAGTAGGAAGATGTTTGGGAATTATATTTTGATGGTTCTAGATGTAAGACAGGTTCTGGTGTAGGAATTATCTTGGTCCCTCCTACAAATAAATTGATCCCTATGTCGTATAAATTGACCTTTCCTTGTACTAAAAATATTGTGGAGTATGAAGCTCTTATAGCTAGCTTACGAGAAGCTTCATCCCTTCATATTAAAAACTTGGAAATCTATAGGGATTCGCAATTGATTGTTGAACAAATCAAAGGACGTTATCAGACTAAGAATGATAAAATGATGCAATATAGATATTTGGCACTTGATATTCTTTCACAATTCTCTTCTTATACGATTCAGACTTTACCTAGGAAAGATAATCGACATGCGGACGCCATGGAAAGCACAACTTCTTTGGTTTGTCTTGAGAATAATGCCGAGGACTTTCAATTTACTATACATACTCTTAAACTCCCTGCAATTTCTAATAAGGTTACTGCTGATTGTTTTAACTTGCATTTGGATGAATGGTATTCGCATATCTTTCATTTTTTGAAAGATAATACTTTTCTGGAATCAACAACAAGGAACATGCATAATTGTATTAGGAAATTTGCAGCATGTTATATGATTTTAAGAGATATGCTTTACAAATGTTCTTATAATGGTTTTCTATTAAGATGTCTTGGTAGAACCTAAATTCTGATAGCTTTAGCAGAAGCTCATTCTGGCTCTTGTGGGGGACATTTTGGTGGGAAGTCCTTAGTTAATAAACTCCTTAGAATGGGATACTATTGGAAAACAATGGAACACAATTCTTTTACTTTTGTTAAGAAGTGTCCTTAGTGTCAGCAACATGGTAATTTAATTCATGCTCCTTCTCATGAACTTCATAATCAAGTTGCTCCATGGCCTTTTAGTATTTGGGGTTTGATCTTATTGGAAAAATCTCACCAGCTTCTTCTCAAGGACATACGTACATCCTAACAGCTACAGATTACTTTACGAAGTGGGTAGAAGATATTCCTCTCTGTTCTACTACTACGGATGTTATTTGTAATTTTATCTCCAATCATATTATAGCACGATTTGGTATTCCTTCAATGATAGTTTCAGATAACGATAATTCTTTCAAGAATAAAGAAGTCAAAAAATTCTTGGAGATATATTGTATTCAACATAGATTTTCTACTCCCTATTACCCTCAATCTAATGGTCAAGTTGAAGCATCAAATAAAGTTATTGAACAAATCTTAAGGAAAATGGTTAACAAGAATACGAAATATTGGCATACCCAACTTACTTATGCTTTATGGACTTATAGGACTAGTGTCCGTACTGCCACTGACACTTCTCCTTATAATCTCATTTATGGTACTGATGTTATTATGCCCTTAGAATTAGAAATACCTTCTTTGCATATTTCATTTCATGGGATAATTGACAATGATACTTTTTGGGAACAATGATTACAAGAATTAGAAATGTTGGATGAACAACGGATAAATGCTTTGGAACATATTAAGGCTTATCATAAATCACTTCAGAAATAGTATAATCATAAAGTGATTGAATGATAATTCTTGGTAGGTGATTTAGTCCTGTATTAAAATCAAAATAATGTGAATGCTTTACCCAGTGAAAAAGAGAAGTTTAGCCCCATTTGGCTTGGACCTTTCATAGTAATTGAGGATTTTACTTCAAGTGCTTATAAGATTTCTGATATGAATGGTGTTCCTCTTAAGGGACCTATTAGTATTATGCATCTCAAATGATATTATCCCTAAATACATCATTCTTTCTTTGTGTGTTTATGTATTCCTTATAGAATAGTTAGGTCTGTTTTATAGGTTATGTAATTTGAATGCATTCATACATAATTTCATTCTTTTTTTCTGTTAAGTATTTGTGTATTGATAAAAAGCACAATTAATCAATCATAGAACTAACTAGGAAAAGAAAATATTTTTTTTATAAACTTCTATTAGTTTGGTACATATATGACACATGTGCCATGTCTATCAATCTCCATCTCTATGCTCTAAGGATCGGTGGCTCCCGACTCTCTCTAATCTATGGTGTGAGGCTGGGGATCTCAGTATGGTAGTCTGTGTATGGCTCCTCGACATGCTCATCTCATAGTTATGCTCCCGAGCTCTCTGTAGATTATTCATCAATTTATCTTCTCTCTCTCTGCATAACCTTAGCTCTCATTGGATGCATGCAAAAATATTTGCATGTCTACCGGGATCCCTCTGTCCAATAAGGGACTCTTTCTCGCTAGCTGACAGTCGGTAGGATATACATGTATCCTTGAGGACCTTAGATACAAAGCTCCTCCACTCCGCTATGCTAGCTGCAGAATTCAAACATATTTATCTTTTAGCACTTCTTCTAAGAAAACATTTACTTAAAATATTCTAATTAATTGCATATGTCATACCTGGATCTCCCTCCCGAGTGTCACCAAAGGATCTAGATGGTGGGGGCTTGGAGTGACTACCCTCTCCCCACTCACTATGTCTAGGTCTATGTGGTGGTGTCTCTATATGCGCACGGGGAGGTCGTCGTGATCTCAATGGTACAACACAAACCACACGATCGTCTACACCTATACTACCGCCTAGGGGCATCTCCTTTGCTCCCTCATCTGCTCTCTCCTCTTCTCTCTGCTCTTCCATAGGAGCTCCCTTGTACATGGGCTCCTCCTTGTCTCTTTGATCCTCCTCCTCCTCTGCTGGTATGTCACCACCTCGGTGGGTCCTCTCCGAAAGACTTGGATCACCTATGGGGTAGTCATCGGGGAAGATGGGGTGGGTCCCCTGTAGACTAAAATATCTTATATAATCTCTTTTGATGCCTAAATAGGATACATTGGGATCTACCTCTGTATCCTTGGTCTCATCTATCTCACTATCTACAATATCTACTACTGTAGGTCATCGTATAGCGTCGGGTCTCTGATAGTATCTCATCGGGTATACATACCGAGTTACTGTCTAGGGGACCCCCTGTGTCAAACCAAATTGTCTCATCACTCTATCATAGTAGTATGGCATCACTGCATGACTGATAGGACCCTCTAGCAGCTTGCACTATTGTGAGTGTCTCAGATGGTGTCGAGTAACTGGCCATTTTGTCATCCGATAGTATGATCTCCATATCACATCAATACCTGGTATACGGTTAAAGCATACCCTCCAAAAGAGGATATCCCCGTACTGCCAGACATCTGCTAGTGGATAAGAAAAAGCTCTTAGTGTGTTTGCATCTACCGTCACTGGAACACCATGTGGTTGTGTAAATGTGTAATGCTCAAACATCCAAAACTGTAGCAAGGTGCATATTGTAAGACTCTCCTGGTGGAATCTCACTAACTAACACAACTCATGGTAAAGATGGGCCAACATGTTGCATCCCCATGAGAAAACAATCATTTTGCTCTCCATCTTGTATATGAAATGGGTGAATGGTGCTAAGAATACTATACCCTTTGTGTTGGGTACTACAACCAAAGAGAGTATACATAGCATCACTTTCTGAACAAAAGGTGTCGGGCCTGCTAGTATGGTTGATAGAGTGATCTGGTCTAATCGGGTCCTCATCTATGGTACTCATCCCAAACAATACTCCCCATCTAAAAAAACCTCAAGAGGACCCCGTTGCACTCTCGGTCTCATAGGCTCACCTCGGACTGGAAGTTGTAGGATCTTATATAAATCCTCCAGTGTGATCGTGATCTCTCCCGATGAAAGATGGAACGAACAAGTGTCCTCATCCCACCTCTATCATGGATGATATCATGGATTGATGGAACCTCATTTGTGGTAGGACTGCTACCAAGTACAATCACATATCTCTCAATAGTTATATCTCATCCTGCTATAGCTCGGACAAGTTCTCTTTGACAGTCAGTAATAGCCCTCTAAAGGGGTTCTCTCGAAGATGGAAAAGATCCTGTCAGCACAAATAGCATCATATCAGTACTCCATTATCAAACAAATATAATACCCACTAGACCAGGTCAAGATCAACCTTTTTGGGTCAAGGTCAACCTTTTTGGGTCAAGGTCAATCTTATCCCCAGAAAGGATGGGACCTTCCCAGTTATGGTCGACCTTAAAGGGTCAAGGTCAACATAACTGGGTCAGGGTTGACCTTTTTGGGTCAAGGTAAAACTTCCCTATAAAAAAATGATTTTTTCAATCACAAATATCAAAACAAGGAACCTACCTCGGGAAGTGGCTGTCCGCTGGCGAGGCGCTCTCTCTGGACCTCCATGCGGGTTGCTCAAAATTTTTCTCTCTTCGGCATTCTGATTCTTTTTCCAAACTCTATGAATGGTAAGAATGAGAAGGTAAGTGTTTATTTCTCTTATTTATATCTGAAAATTATGGTTTTATTAGGGTTTCGTTTGAATTTACCTAGGTTAAATTCGAATTTCCCTTTATATGCATTTAGATAGACATTCACTCTTTTCATCATAACTTGAGTTTGGTAGCTCCGTTTTCATTGTCGTCAGTGGTGTTGGAATCATGATTCAGATACCTAACCTCTTGAATTGGTTTGGGAAGGTTTGGAATCCTTATAAATGGTTTAGGAAATGACTTTTCAATAAACTACATATCTAGTATATAGATCTAACCTTATCACCCTATTTCACCTTTCAAAATTAGTAAGCCAAAACAGGGGGGCATAAGGAGATCTATGAACTTCTAGAAATCATACTAGTAAGGTTTAGGTTCTCTATGTATTTTCATTAACCTTGTGTGTTGTAGGTTGCAGGTACTAATGGTTTCTTGCAGGATCTCCACATTGAGGACTTGGCTATATCCTTTTTAATTTTCTTACTTTAGCTTGCATATTCACGTAGTGTCATATCTAAGATAAAGTGGGGGATAAATGTATCATCTTAAAATGGAAGCACTTCCATATATGGTAGGTTTATAACCCTTGTTTATTACACTTGCATATTAGATTTGCATTTAGGATGCATATGCACTTGATTATGCATATGCACTAGGTACTGCATTTCTTAATTTCCCTCATTGTGGCTTTATTTTTAGGTAGAACCTATGTACTGGCTCTCCTAATATTCATCATACCTCCTCTATGGCCTATGCTCCTCTATCCAGCACTCTGGTGTGTTTTCTCACCTTCCTAGGTCCCCGACTAACCTGGGAATCTTGTTGATTTCTCAAGGTAACCTGCCTAAAACCTCATGTCAGGGTTGAAGTCAATTCTGACCTAGGTTAGAATCGAGGTTGACCTTGACCTAGGTCAAGGTCGAGGTCATCCTTGACCTAGGTCAAGGTCAAGGTCGAATTTGACCTCTGTCGGGTGTTGGTCTCCGCTTTCATATCCGGAGCTTATCGGGGTTCTAAACTTAAAAATAGGTCCCCGAGTCCGGATGCGGAAGTGTTTTCTCCAATATTAGAATTAATACATACCCTCCTTGGTTGGTGGTTGTAATTAGACCATAATTCAAGGTTAAATTTGAATTTGGGTCCCTTGCATTGCCCTAGGAGGTCTATATTGAGATCTCTATATAAACACTCTCTTTTGCCTTCATTCTTTCATGAGAGAAAATCGTAAGATGATATGATGCAATTACGATTATGACATGATGAAGATGCAAGAAAGAAAGAGGATGATATAGAAGGACATGATATGATGATGCATTAATACATACAAGCATTTTGTAGACAAGCTATTGTGGATCTTCTTTGGAGCAAGAGAGAGTTCTTCCTTCCTTCCTTCCTTCTTCTTGGATCTACCATTTTCAACATTCAAGCATTCAAAAAGATACTATCATGGGGTAGAAACTATGAATTGTGAGTTTGGTAGGAATACTTTAGCCTTGGGGGCTTGGTATGCTTTAATATATTCAAATCTATGCATTGCTTTCTCATTTTCAATTCATGTTAGGGTTGTAATCTAGAGGATTAGATATTGACATT
>MU223225.1:7592275-7607837 GCA_018584345.1 Thuja plicata
TATATATATACATATATATATAGATATATACATATATACATATATATAGATATATATACATATACATATATATACATATATATATATAGCTATTTCTGCTGAATGACCCAACAAAGTAGTGTGATTAGAGCACAAACAAAATATCATAGAAACTTGACATCAGCAATACAGGTAGTCTTTGCTTTTGCCATAACGGTCTCAAGCGCCTTGCAAGACTTGCACTCATCATCTATAATAGGTATATGTCTAGATGGTGCAGATGNCTTAGTGCCTTGCAAGACTTGCACTCATCATCCACAATAGGTATATGTCTAGATGGTGCAAATGATGTAGACAGAGATGGGGCATCATCAGCCCACCGAAAGTAGCCACATCCACTGCCATCCTACAATATAAATCTAAGTTAGTATTTCTATAATGATTAATATTTATTATTTGTAAACATTAAATATAGTGCTATTAACAACCTTTTTCTTATTTTTGCAAGTCCAAATTTTATGGTCCTGATTATTGTCTGTGTGTGACACCCTTAACACGCAGCGCACTCCATCACCGCAGTCACACAGGAACATTTATCATAGCCATCACCCCTGTATCAAACATATTTTTGTTCATTCATACTATTGAAGCAACCAAACTTAGTATTGGAGATATATAGAAACATTCATATAACAACATGACTATTTTCTATGAGTACAAAATGAAAAAGTTTCATTTATGTTGATATTCTAAATTTATACAAAAAAATACAATGAAACATCTATAGCATCGTAAAGAAGATGGGGAAGAACAATTTCCATGAACTGAATGGTGGAGTGAAAACACACCATTAAATAAGAAAATACAGGGAAATCCACGCTCTACGCCCTTATGCCCCACACTCGGCGAGAAACTGTCTCATATCCCACTCATTCTTCCCATTACTGTTTGTATTGTTAGATGGTCAATCCTGCATATACAAACTAAACATGATAGAAAAACTAAAATTAGTTTATTTTTAAATGGAATACACCAAGTAGTACCATCAGAAATATTGATTGTTTACAAACATGAACAATAAACAATCATCAAATAGCTCATTTTTTTATCAGCATATGTGGAGTCTCACACATTTGTGTACTTTATATTTTCTTATCAGATAGTTCATTGCATTCGATTGTGTACAAAATTTTTGCATCAACATTTCGGAACACACTTTGTGATCCATCATCAGGATGAAAGACAACAGAATTAAGAGAGCAAAATGATTGAATTCTCTTCAATCCTTTTGGTCTTTCATCCCGGTGAAGTATCATAGAGTGTGATAAAAAATGTTGATGCAAAAAATATCTACACAATCGAATCCAAAAGCTATTTCAAATATCTTTAATATCAGCATATGCGTAGACTCACAATATCATCATACGTGTAGTCTTAGAACTATCCATTTATGTTTCTTTACCATGAGACATAATTATCCTAGTGCAACAATAATAAAAAATGAAATAGTTATATACATATAACATGAGACAGAATCATGAACAATATAGTCATCTACCAAAACACATTTATATCACCATCTGTTCTCAAGAACTAGAAATGGACAGTTCTGAGATTACACATTGACAATGCATTATATTAAGCATTCATAATGTGGTACTCCTTGGTGTATTCCACTTAATTATGTTAAAAGCAATAGGACTAACCAATGCAAGAATAACAATAGTCTTTGTTTCTATTTCATGTTTGACTAACACTCCAAAACCACAATTTAAGAAATATACCCCTCCATTGACCCCGAGATCTACAAGATCAGAAGAAAATGTTAGAAACTAAATTGAATATGAATGAACTATGGAAAACATACTAATCTTATGTAGGTACTCCCAAGGCCAAAAGTTGAGCAACACATCTATCAATTCTAAGAAAAATGAGCTAGTTGAGTGTTATGCCCAAAATCACCTCACAACAAAATTGTAGTTAAATCGTAGGTAGATGTATCCTTGTTCCAATCCAATGTTCAGATAGAAAAAATATTGATAGGGGCATACAAGCTCTTTTATAAAAATATTTAGTTAAGCTTTAGGAGCATTAATGTGAAGATGAAACCTAACAATGTGGGTACAAGTTACAATTGATATTGGCAATGTCCTTAATAAGATCAATTGTGGTGTGTGTCCCACAGTGTTAATAAAGAGGTGAAAGAATGTCCTTTTCTTTGAAATTGGATACCATTACTGTGAAATTATAGGGGCACTGCTCCTGTAAGGAGTAGAAGAAGCAAAATAAACCCCATTAGGTAAGAAAATATAGAAAATTAAATTTTGAATGCCAAAAGATCAAAATTTGCATGTAACACGGGGAAACATATGCATTAAGACAAACAAACACTCTATGAGGCATCCTAGGAGGCACAAACCATGTTGAGTCATCTAGAGAAGAGAAGAGCAGAGAGACAGTCCTTCCCACTTCCTCCAAGTTTAGAGGTCTTAGCTAGTGGTGGAAAACTTGTCACACATTTAAATCTTGCCCACTTCCTCCAAGTTCGGAGGTCTCAACTAGTGGTGGAAAACTTGTCATACATTCAAATATATATGGCTCATTTGTAATACAATTAGATGCCTCCCACAAGAAATACAAGGGAGTAAGAGGTAGTCTTGTAGACTATAAAATGACCTTTACTTTTCTAATATGTACAGAACATTGAGTACATCTCCCAAACCCTCGGGAGCATGATCCCATAAAATGCTAACATACCCTATGAAGCAATAGGCCACATTAAATGAAAAATAATAATAGGAAGTACTTGGTAATGTACAAATAATGACCTCTAATTTCCAATATTTTTTTCAAAATGGCCCAATGCACTTTACTTGTAAATTGCATGCATGCACTTAATCACCATAGATGTTATTTCTTTGGCATGCATTTAGGTTTGTACATAAATCATAATATACTCCAATTAAGAAGAAAATAGAATCCTTATGGCTCCAACCGCATGTATTCTAATGTGTTCATTAAGCTCTTATTAATCGAAGAGGGTCAACATAATGTGCTCATGGCGTTAGGATAATATGCATGAGACTACAAGATAATATACTTGTATATAAATATCAGTAGAAGTTACAGTAGCAGTAACTATAGAAGTTATCTTTCTACAAGGATGCTGAAGATAACAAAAGAACATTCACTGACAAGATAAACCTTATAGAAATTTTGAATGTCAAATTATCATATATATTTAGTGATCCAATAGGAAGTGGAAAATTTTAGAGAACTACCCTCCCTCCCCGCCTACCTAGAACTACAAAGAAGTCTACTAATATAGAAAAATTAATGAAAATCAAAGTAGCACTCATTAATGAGGTTATACATCTAAATGGATGTAAATAATGATAATGTAACCTTCACTAACCATTAAAACCATAATTCTATAGAAAAAATTCAACTTCCCTCTTACCTAAACTTTAAGCTATACTTGTAGAGTGCATCCATATAACCACAAAGCATCTCTACAAATGGAAACCTAAGAAACGTTTCAGTCTCTTTTGGGCAATTTAAGTAGATAACTAGAAAGGAATAAAAATTTATTTTCTAATGCTTAGAAAGGAATGAAATTTTTTTTATATTGAAAGAAGAAAAATAATAAATACATAACAACAAAGAGAATGAAATATGTAGCCAACAAATAACTGTAACTAACAGAGATGATTAGCAAAAACAACTAAATGAGTTGATCAACAGATGCTTAATTGTTTATAACAACGACATAGTAAGGATAAAAATACATTTGAAATGATTTCATCCTGCACCCACGAGGATTTGCTAACTGTAACAAAACTATGATTTATTTTTGACCGGTAGCATCTAGGAGGATTTGCTTCTTGTCTAGCTGGGTAATACTTCCTCAAATATGAATGGATACAGTCAGAATTGGATATGCTAGTTAACTAGGGTTTTGAACATGATTATCCATTATGAAAGCCCCCATGTTTTACCAGTTGAACTGATCTCATTTGTCAACAAAACAATAGATCCAATGATTGAAATTATGCGCAACAACAACAACAACAAATTTATCCTATGTACAACATTAAATATGTTTGGAAACAATGATCAATTTATCCTATTTACAACATTAAATATGTTTGGAAAAAAAGATATCCAATAATAAATTAATTAGTACATATGTACCATATCAACATTGTAAAAACTGATTGGAATATTTTGATGCAACAGTACTGTCACCTCGTGAAACATGCAAAAGGGTAAGTTATAATAGATGAAAATGTTTCAAAGACCTCTGAAAAGTCTAAATACAAAAAATAAATTCAGGTCAATGTCATAATTATTTGGCACTAAATTTGTGAATGCTTTGGGCAGTGTGGATCATTACAATCCACCAAATGTGAATGCAATCCTCTCCACTCTCTCCTCCTCATTAATCAACAAGAACCCTTTGGCTCTTTCATGTTGAAGCACGAAGGTATCATATACCTTCACGAAAACAACTCAACTCAATTCAAGGATGGATTTGAGAGCGTTGTACACGCTAAGAAAAACATTATCCTCATCAGATTTATCCACTTTGTGGAGGTGGACATTGTCGAGGCCACCTTTTATTTTCTTGATTGTTTCACAGATGACATCCAAGGAACTGGCATTTTTCCTCTTTCCCAGCCTTGATGATGATGACGTAGGAGTTCCTCTATTTGTAGTTGACAGATTTGAATGATTAAGGTCTTCGTCCAAATCAACAACACTGTCAAGAGGTATATCGAAACCAATGTCCTCTTCATCATGCACATCGAATGCCTCTTCCATAGGGTTCCCTTCCTCACTCTCATGGGCAGTCATAGCTACATTACCTTTAGCAATGTCACTACCCACACTTACACTCAATCCATTGAAGTATTGGAAGGGTTGCCTCTTATACACTTTGGCATTTTTGAATTCTCTCCTCTGCATGTTGGCATAAATAAATGGATTAGGTTTTGTGTTTCATTATTAACTTTATAAGAAGGTAATATTATTTCAATTAAAACATTAGAAAGACCACCCTACCTTCAAAATCTCATCCCACACACTATCCTCAGCATCCATGCATTGATTTGCCTCATTCCAAGCAAAATCGCTTGTATTTCTCATCTCTTTCATCACTCTATATGCAAGCTTCCATGTTTTCAACTTATTTTTGAAATTGTCCTTTGTTAGAGTGAGGTGCATATCCACATTGAACTGCCTCTCAATGGCGGTCCACACTTCTTTTTTGAATCCCCCATCTCCTTTTCTTCCAAGTTGGAATTTCTCAATGAGCAAGTCTAGAAAATTGCGTTCCATCTCTTTGGTCCACATTACCTTCTTTGAGGAAGAAGATATGTGGCTCACATTACCAATTTCTTCCATGCTCATCATTAGTTCTGTGTATGCCATGGTTTAGATCAGATGTTCACAATGTACAAAGGCTTGTTAATGGTGTAAACATATTGTTGTTGATGGCTTAAACATAGACATGGAACATATTTATAGACATATCATTGTATCATTGTATCTACATACATCGGTATAATATAACAAATAAAAAAACCAACATGTCCAATACTTCCAGATATGAACAAAAGAAAAAGGAAACCGTCATGTATATCAAAGTATCTACATACATCAGTTAAGTCAAATAAAACACATTGACCCATAAGAGTACAACTATTATAGACATGTCCAATACTTCCAGATATGAATAAAAGAAAAAGGAAACCATCATGTATATCAAAGTATTTGCATACATCAGTTTAGTCAAATAAAACACATTGATCCATAAGAGTACAACTATTATAGACATGTCCAATACTTTCAGATACAAACAAAAGAAAAAGGAAACCATCATGTATATCAACGTATATGCATGCATCAATTTACTCAAATAAAACACATTGACCCATAAAAATATAACTATTCTTAGGATATGAAGTCTTCCCACATTCTATTTTCTATATCATCTCGAAACTATGCCCACTGGTCTCTATCATGCTGAGACAACCCATATGTCTCAAGCATTGGTACATTTATCCCATCACGATCATCTTCCTATTCAGTACCAATTTTTGGTGGAATGTCGTCCTCTATCATAATGAAGTTGTGTAGTATGCAACATGCTAATATAATATGGGATTGTGTCATGATAGAATAAGACGTGGCATGCCTCAGGATTGGAAAATGCTACTTGAGAATACCAAATGTATGCTCTATTACATTTCTAAGAGAGGAGTGTCGGTGGTTGAACAACTCTTGTCAAGAGTTTATTGGATTTTCTCTTGAAAACTCCTTCAGGTGGTACCGTGTACACTGATAAGGAGCGAGAAATCCAGGTGTATTGGGATATCCAACATCCACTCAAAAATATTTTCCTACATAAATAAATTTGTTTGTTAAAACTTGAAACATTGATTATACCCTTGAGTATATTAAACTATGATTTGGCTTACCGGGGGGAACAATGAGTGGATCTTCACTTGAGAGAGCTGAATCTAGAACATGACTATCTACAACAGACCCTTCCCAACCAGCAAGGCAGTACTAAAACTTATAATCCAAGGAACACAAACCCATAACATTTTGCGATGAGTTGCCTTTTCTATCACGATATTTACCTTGCATGCCGACATCGACAGTGACTGGTATATGGGTTCCATCTATAGATCCAACACAATACTATATGATATGATACAATCATCAATTATACAGTCAACCCATAATATGAAAAGGATAAAAAGTCATACAATAAATTTGTAACAACACAATAATTACCTTGAAGAACGAATCGAAATGGTCATTCCCACTAATTTTAGGAGGAGTGTTCGGACCAGGTGGTATAAAGTAATCCTCGTGGAGTGTAAGATAGCCCTTAACACCTTATGGAAGTATCGGTTGATTGTCTCTCCTGAGTTCCCAAAGTTGTGGGCAATCTTGTGGTTCCTCAGATTGTGGCCAAGGGTGTGGAGGAACATCACAAGTTGTTCTTATAACTTCAAGTTTATCGTATCTATCAAGCTTCCTTTTAGCCTTAGGATACTAGCTAGACAAAAGAAGGCTCCCCTACTCATGTGAATCTGATCATGACAATTCACATCATTGTAGTGAATAACCATTCTATAAAAATAATTTTCTTATCTTATTCGTTTACCCATTTGTGCACTGCCTTCTCGTTCGAACACTACTTTGACTACGGTAAGAAAAGCAAGAAGAGCTGTGAGAAGATGATTGTATGTGGTGATGAGACCATTTTACTAACTCTATTATATTAATCCTTATACTTTGTTTTTAAGTATTATCAAAACAATTGTGAACTTTTAGTCAGTTGAACTTGTGTCAAGTACAGATAGAACCATTAAACCATGGGTGGAATAGATGTGTCATATTATGCCAATATTATATATATGTTGTAGTATTTCATATAATAATCAGACTGTGTGTTCTAACATCTAGATTAATTTGAATGAGCTACTTGTATGAATATCTATTGCATGATAACTAATCTTGCCAGGAAGTAGGAGTCGCTAGGAGTGGTCGACAACATTGAAGGAGGGCGTTAAAAGACCAGCTTCAAACGAATAAGCCATCATGGCATCAGAAGACACCGCTATCACAAATTAGGAGCCACTATTTTAGAGATGCATGGATGTAGCTCTGCTATATTCCCTCAGTATTTCCAACATGTTGACTTGGTCGCCCAGACTTCATTGCATATGTAGTGGGCTGTTGCGTTTCCTATTTTTTTTCTTTGGCGCGGTTTTAGTTAGATAGTTCCTTTTTCTGTTTCAGAATAAAGAAGTCAATCCTCTATTTATAGGGATGAGATTGATAGTTTATAAGTTAAGAGATTTTTGGAAAACAATGTTCTGATTGTATCTTGCACAAGTTCATTTTCAGTTTCATGTACCATTCTCATGTAATCAGTTTTGAAAGATAATGAAGTAACTTTTGGTTTATATTCTGTGTTCATAGATTAGCAGAAGCCGACCAAGGGGGCCCACTTGGTAGGTGGATTAGAGTATAAATAGAATAGATTTACTTTCTGCATTTCCAAGCATTCTAGATCTAAGATTACAGTTTCTTCCTACAGCATTGTACTTTGTGAATGTTCCTGCAGCACCTGCAAGGATAGTTATAGTGAATGCTCTAGGTTGAAAGAATAGGTTTAAGTAGAGTTTGCAAGTTGTAGCATTCATTTTAGTAAGGAGTAAGTGTGTTTCCCTTCTTGCATCCCTAGTATAGATTCCTTTCATGTACTTTACTTTCTTGCAGCATAGGTAGAGTGGCTCTCTAAGGAACTTAGTGCACATGTTGTACCGTACCATTTCAAGTACACATCCCTGGGTTGACAAACTAAATGCACCTCATGATGGGAGAAGTGATCCTTAGATTGAATAAACTATTCCTAAGAGAGGCTTTGGGCATGATTACTAAGCACCTATTGTGAGACGGTTCATTTTTGGCACCGTTGTCGGGGATGGTGTCAAGCCAAGAAACTTTTTGAGTCATTTTTCATCCTTTTAGCTAGTTTAGTGGTTTGTGGTCCTAAATTTGCTTCACTAGTGTGATGAATTCATTTGCATGCATCGAAGGGGAAGAAGAAGAGATGAATATGGCAGATTTCTTCCAGGAGAACTTGCAAATTTGAATGAGCAAGCTAAAGAATTTGAGTTGCCTTTTGTTGACGCAAGTCCTGAGTTTCCTGCGGCATCTTCCTCTGGAGCAGAACCTTTTGATATAAGTGGTCTTCAGCCTTTCGCTGAAATCTTGGCCAACTTTCTTGATAATTTTGACCCAAACGCACCTGTTGTTAACAATCCTGTGGCTAATATTCCTTTCCAACAGCACCACCAAATCCCAATACCTCCAGTAACGGCAAAACCTACTTTCCCATTTCCTCTACCAAGTCTTATAAACAATGCCAATCTCAAAAATATACCCTCTGCTGCACTTCCAAAGTTTTATGGGTTGATAACCAAAGATCTTGACACCTTTTTGTTCAAGTTTGACATCCTCTATTGTAGCTTTGACTATAACACCGATTCCCATAAACTCAAGTTGTTTCCAACAACACTAAAGGAGTCTGCCTTATGATGGTTCATGGGCCTAAGAGCAAATGCAGCAGACACATGGGATGAAATGTAGACTCTATTTCTGTAGAAATACAAAGAATATTGCAAGGGGAGTGACCCAAGGGGAGATGACATTTTTAGAATGTCGCAGAAGGAGGACAAAACTTTGGAGGACTATGTTTCACATTTTTTATATACCATGCAGAAGAATCCCCAACATGTTCTGGCAGAGGAGTCATAGAAACTAGTCTTCTTGAGAGGAGTGAACATCAGCTGTTTGGAAGCATTGGACCTCATGGCTGGTGGGGACATATCCCAATTTTCTTGGGATGACCTCAAGAAATCTGTCTCAACTACTCTAGATCAACTAGGAAGAAAAGTAGAGGATATCGATCTACAGTCATTAAAGGGAGTAGTTCAGGTGTTTCTAAGTTGGAGATATCTAATTTGCTAGTAGATTTCAAGCAAGACATCATTAATGATGTTGCTACGCATCTCGACACCATGAATGCCAAGAAGAAACACGCAGACGCTGAATTGCAATTAGCTAAGTACTATCCACATTGCCATAAACAAAAGAAAGACTACGGATGCAAGTTGGTGGTGAACCTGGAAAATCAACATTTGCCTACCGAGTACATGAAGATCGAGGGAGACGATGAGAAAGTGTTCTTCGTTTCTCAACGTCGACCATGGGCTTCAAGACAAGGTATGCCTCAGGACCCATTACAAATTTCAAATCCTTATAATAGTCAATGGCAGAACCAAAGTTATCAGAATACTCCTTAGTACTCTCAGCCAGCCTGGAATAACCAATGGTCTAACCAACAAAATAACCAGTGGACTAACCAGCAAAATAACCAGTGGCCAAACTAGCAAAACCAATGGCAACCACCGCAAGTAAATTGGCAGCAAAATAACCAATGGATGGGGCCTCCATAGTGGCCTAACCAAAATCCTATTTTTCCACAACTGCCACCGCCAGTCCCACCTCCTGCAATAATGCCACCTCCTGCAGCCACTAGCCCCAATCCAAAGCAAACCCAATTACCTGCTCAGTCGCAACCAAATTTAAATAGCAAGCAACAACAACAACCAATGTATACCATTGATACGCAACAGTATCCTACCTATGCTCTAGAGATATCTGATATCCATTTGAGGTCAGGTACTACTCTACCTGCACCCAAACATCCTATTATCATAGAAGTTGCAGACACTCCTGCAGCATCAACACCTCTTCCAGAGGCTACATTACAAAATACCACCCAATCAACTCAAAAATCTAGCAAAACTAATGTTGAAACCTCAGTTGACCCTCCTTTTCCACAAAGGCTCACAATAAAAAAGCCTATATCCCAAGAGAAAATGCCTTTTGACATTCTTGAGCAGCTGAAAAACATGCACATCCAAATACCTTTGTTTCAAGCTATCAAAGATGTTCCTATCTATGGGAAAGCTATTAAGGATGCATGCCTTAAAAAGCCTGGAAGGAAAAAGAAGGACCCTCAAATAGTTCATGTAATAGGGAAACTTGCTGATATCATGTTGGGCAAGGTAGTTATACCCAAATATTCAGACCCTGAAAGTCCAGTAGCAGATTTGATAATTAATGGACAATCTGTTAAAAATGCTTTAGTTGATTTGGGAGCAACCATAAATGTAATGACTAAAGATACAATGCACAGACTAAGTATAGAGGGCTTGAGAACAACACCAACAGTATTACAACTTGTTGATAGTTCAACAGTCACTCCAGATGGTCTTATAGAAGATGTGGTAGTCACCTTAGACTCATGGGAATACCTTGCAGATTTTCTCATCTTATCACCAAAAGTAAACTTTGCTGGCTATCTAGTCATCTTAGGGAGACCTTGGTTAGCGACCACTGATGCAAAAATTAACTGCAGATCAGGAAGTATGCCAATTTCAAATGGTTAGGGAATAAAGAAGCTATCACTCTATCCTCCTGCCCAACCTTAGCCAGACTTGAGAGATCCTATTTGGCCAGAACTAGGGGATGAAGGAGAAGAGGTCAACTTTGTTGCTCAGCTTATGATGATGCATAAAAAGTATTTTCTAAAAATGCAAGAGGAAGATGATGTAATAAAAATTATTCTTACCAATGAGTGTATAGTAGCAAAAGATGTTTTTGAAAGTGCTATTATGTGGATATGTACCTATGAAGACTGTATCTTTCCAGAAAGCCCTGATATAATTAGCCATTTGTTACCACATGAAGTAGCTACAAGCCCAGTAGCTGAGATGTCAATGGTAGAGCTAACAACTACAGTAGAAATTTCCCCAGGTCACAATCTCCATGTGAACAACAAGTTGCCACCCACACAATTGGCATTGTTAACAAAACTCTTGCGTAAGCATGAGAAAGCCTTTGCTTGGGATTATGGAGACATGCTAGGTTTGAACCCCAAACTCTGCACCCATAGGATCTACATTGATAATAATAGCTTACCACTATGCCAACCTCAAAGAAGGATAAATCCAGCATTGAGAGAGATAGTCAAAAGTGAATTACAAAAATTACTAGATGTTGGTTTCATATATCCAATCTTTGATAGCAAGTGGGTATCACCTTTGGTCATTGTACTTAAGAAATGGGGGAAATGGTGAATATGTGTGGATTAAAGAGAGTTGAATAACACCACAAAGAAGGATAATTTTCCTTTACCCTTTATTGATTAAGTCCTAGACACTCTGGCCGGTAAGAAATATTTCTCCTTTCAGGATGGATACAGTGGTTACAACCAGATCAACATTGCTCTAGAAGATCAGGAGAAGACTACATTCACGTGCCCCTGGGGCACATATGCCTATTCTGTATTGCCATTTGGCTTATGCAATGCACCAGCTACTTTCCAGAGAGTTGTAATCAACATCTTTACTGACATATCACATGATTGTATGGAGATATATATGGACAACTTTACTACATTTGGTGTCACCTTTGAGGAAGCCCTAAAGAATTTGGAAAGAAAACTAATCAGATGTCAGGAACACAACTTGTCTCTCGACAGTGAGAATTGCTTCATGATTATGCAAGAAGGCGTAGTGCTGTGACATTTTATCTCCGAAGCTGGAATCCAGGTAGATCTTGCGAAAATAGAGGTAATTCTCACATTACCTATTCCTACAAAGCAGAAAGATGTTAGGTCTTTCCTAGGACATGCTGGCTACTATAGAAGGTTTATCCAAAATTTTAGTCAAATAGCTAGTCCTCTGTATACTTTTCTTACCAAAGAGGTCAAATTCAATTGGATAAAGGAATGTAATGAATCCTTCCTACAGCTTAAGAAATTGTTGACCACTACACCCATACTTAGGGGTCCAGACTGGGCTTTGCCATTTTACATTCATACAGATGCTTCAGACTATGCAATAGGTGTTGTCCTAGGACAAAAGTCTAGTAACCTAGAGAATGGAATTTACTACATTAGTAAAAGCCTCCATGGACTAGAATTAAACTATACAGTGACCGAGAAAGAATTACTAGCAGTAGTTTATTCTCTGAACAAATTTTGTCATTACATAACTGGCTATCCTATTTTTGTTCATACTGACCATGCAGCAATTAAATATCTCATGAACAAACCTTCTATCACAGGCAGGTTAGCAAGATGGCTTCTTCTTTTGCAGGAATTTGACATTACTGTAGTTGACAAGCATGTCAAGGTAAATCTAGTAGTTGATTATCTATCAAGAATCCACCATACTGAAGAAGATACTACACTGATAGATGATGCATTTCCAGATGAGCATTTGTTTCATATTGTTGTCCAAAGTTTGTGGTATGATGACATGGCAAATTACCTTGCAACAAACAAAATTCCAACACACTTTTCTTACAAGGATAGGACACTGCTTGTCGAGAAAAGCTTTAATTTCTCTTGGATTGATAACATGCTATTTTACACTGGACTTGATCAAGTAATGCATGGATGTGTGCGAGAAGATGAGACATATGACATTCTCCATGCCTATCATAATGAACCGTGTGGGGGACACTTTGCAGCAAAAAGAATAGCCCAAAATATTTTAACAACCAGATATTATTGGCCTACACGTCAGAAGGATGCAACCAACTACACAAGGAAATGTGACAAATGTCAGAGAATGGGCCGACCAACTAGATCCGATGAAATGCCATTAAATCCACAGGTGGTGGTAACTCCATTTGACAAATGGGGCATGGACTTCATTGGTCCAATAGACCCTCCAACCAATGGAAAGTCTTACATCCTGGTGTGCACTAACTATTTGATCAAATGGGTCAAAGTAAGAGCTATGAAACATGCCCGAGACCATAAGGTTGCAGAATTTTTGTATGATGAGATTTTCACCAGATATGGAGTACCGAGAGAACTTGTAACTGACCAAGGTGCCCAATTCACTTCCAATCTAATAATAGATCTCATGAAATAATATAATATCAAACATAGGAAGTCAAGCCCTTATCACCCTCAAGCCAATGGACAGGCTGAAGTTACAAATCGGGAAATAGAAGCCATCTTAACAAAGACAGTTTATTTGCATCGCCGGGACTGGAGCAGTAGAGTAATAGAAGCCATCTGGGCGTATAGAACAACTTGGAAAACCACCACAGGGTTCACTCCATTTGAGCTATTATATGGAAAATCAGCAATGCTACCCATTGAATTTGAACACAAAACACTGTAGACAACACTGGAGTTAAATATAGATCTTTATGTAGCACAGAAGGAGCGATTGTTGCATCTCAATTCCTTGGATGAAATGCGCAAATTTGCACTGGAGATAACTAAAATAGTCCAGAAACAAAGGAAGAAATGGCATGAATCGCATATTAAGAACAAACAGTTTCAAGTTGGTGATTGGGCATTGCTATAGGATTCAAGATTCAAAGAAATACTGGAGGCAAGTTGCAGACAAGATGGCTGGGGCCATATGAAATAAGCCATGTCTTCACCAATGGAGCCATTCAGTTGATCACAATTGACCCATTGCAATTCAAACTATTAGTCAATGGACATCGACTAAAGTTGTATCACCAACCTCAAACAAAAGAAGACTTCCTGCAGCAATTCCAACAACAAATTTAAAATGAGCAACAGGTAACACTTCCTGCAGCAGAGGGTGCAAACCTTCTTCTTGCAGCTCTTCAGTAAAATTCCATCGAGCATGTCCATAATAAAAAATTTGTGTTTACATGAAGTACATTCCTCCATTCACTTTCTACTTCTTTCCAACTCATCTCATTTCTTTATCTACCACCCACCCACCCTCCACGTCATCACAATCATCCTTTCTTTGCTTTCAATAAGAGCCGAGTATGCTGACGCAAAACCACCACCACTTTCATTCCACTCTCGCCACCTTTTGATGGCACGTGCAAAGATCAAATGATAGGTACACCCTTTTCAAAAAATTTCCATTTTTAGCTCATAGATTTTGATTATTATATCTAGTATTGCAATAAATATATCATTACAACATTAAGCCAGTTCCTTTCGTCGTGCCAAGTCTGCCAAGTGTGGACACTTGTCAATGTTCCGTAGGGGGGAGGGAAGTGTATTAATTCCAAATTGTCATTTCTATTTACACCTAAAAGATTTTATGTCACCTCAAATCTGTACTTAGCCTTGTCTCATTAAAAGTTCTAGTGCTATATCGCACAACTGTCGTACCTTTATTCCTGAATCCTCCATGATTTTTAGATTTGAAGTGACTTATAATTAAGTTAAGTGGCAACCCGCAGTAAAGACTATAATTTCTCTTATTAAAATACGTCACCATTTTTCATACTAAGGATGACAGAGGAATTCAGAAGAAAGCCCATAGTTTTTCAAAATGAGTAGTCTGATATTCAAGGAACAAGGCATTTATCTTCTACAAGGGAAGAAAAATTGAAAATTGGCAAGCACAGATGGGAGGCCAGTTACAGAGACACGAGCTGGTAGTACATAGTGTGCTACTTTCAGATGTTGAAGCGGTAAGAAGATTTAATGCATGTGGCTGGCTAGGATACTTCTTAAGGTTAACAGAATTTGATGAGGACTCAGCAACTGAATTTGTGAGTACATTTGAAGAAGGGCAAGCAACTGTGTGGGGATTGACCATGGTTGCAACAGAGGAGTGGATAGCAGAAGTTATCAGATTACCAATGGTTGGGGAACATTACCCCAATATACATGATACCAGATCAGCTAGGGCCCAGTTTATGTAAGGAAACTCAGGTGCGGAAACAGCTTCCTACGCTAATCTCTATAGGAAAGTATTATGCAAATTCTTTTAAATCCTTACAACTGAACAGATTCGTTAACTAATTTAACAAAGATATTGCAACCACATACCATGCATACAGAAAACAGAGAATGACACAATGATATACCTTGGGGAAAACCTTTCGGTAAAAAACCCCAGCACTCCAAAACCTGCACAATGTATTGATCAAAAACTATTACAGTTACAATACACTTGCAATGCAA
>MU223225.1:7607887-7633973 GCA_018584345.1 Thuja plicata
ACAATACACTCGCATCGCTTCTCTTCGCAACCCTAAAAAACGCTTATATCATGCGCTTCACTTTTTAGGGCTACTCCTAACGATAACCGTATTAGGGTTTTTACCATTCTCCGAGAAAATAGGAAAGCCAAAAAAAATTTCGGACCCCACGATTGGGGAAGAGTGTACAGTACTCACATTTATCAGTTGCCACATGTCTTCACCTGTCATTGAATCTTCCTGACATAGCTCTTACGTGTCATAGGAATCTGTCATAACCGTTTTAGCCATGATCTCCTTACACACTATTCAAGATGCCGACACATCAACATTATTTGCAAGAAATACATTTTACAAAACAAATAATAAGAATAGGAATTATCCAAGGTTGAGACACCTTATTCCTAACAGTTTACCCTACCAGGCGACCCTCCATTCGAAATTACCAAACAAGGGTGCAAAAGAATGTCTATCCCTCCACTGTATAATGAGTTGGCTATGCATATCATCATGTATTTTACATGTGAAGGGAGATTTTCCAATTTGCATGCACATCATTTCAAATTACCGAGTTATGTAAGGCATAATCTACCAGTAAATGTCCCAATTTTCTAGTATAATATGCTATGCATTGGTGCTAAGGAGACCCAAAAAGGAAATGCAAATTCTATCACCCACCATGCCCTAGTTAAATTGTTAATAGAAAGATCTCTTAGGGATGCCTCTCCCATGGCAGGTCGAAGTTTGTCTAGCACAAAACCCTACAACCACAGGTTAACCCTAATGTACAAATTGGTCATGATAATGCAATACCATCTGACCCAGTCGTTGAACAAGATACCCAAGGGGTAGAAACCATAAATCTTCAAGAAAGTGTGCCCTTACCTTCTCATGAGATAAATGTACCTACTTCTTCTTGAACCAAAGGAAAATGAAAATTAGAGGAAGAACCTTCAGTTCCTGCAGCCAAACCACAAACCCCTACTTCTTTAAAGGGGAAGAAAAGGAAGTTAGTTCCTACAATAGCTACTCCTACAGTAGAGAAACCGAAGAAGGCTACTAAGAAAAAGGCTATAGAAATTGCTGAAACCCCTATGCGAAGGAGTCCTAGAATGAGAGGATAGCTCCCTGGAGCACCCTCCGAAAGCCAACTTGCTTCTCCTTTGCAATTTGATGAACAAGCCAATGTGCAAATTATTCCAGACGATTCCCCAAATCAGTCTGCAATTCCAGACTTTCCACCGCATTCAACATAAACTTATGAAGCTGAACCTGATGTTTACCAAAACAGTCCTCAAGAAATCCATCAAGATATTCTAGACATTAACAAGGGGAATGCCTTAGTAATCCATCAGTCAGCCTATGCAGAAACTACCTTAGTGCCCTACAACAGAACTTGGTTAATAAGTTTCTTAGAGCAGTCTTGGAAGGAACATAGGAGGCAAAGAAATCAGGCAGAAGATTGTGGCCCAATTACCTTGCAGACGCTTCTCTTTGGATTGCATAATAAGTATGTTCTAACAACAAATTTATGGGGAGAGGAGAAGAAGAAACTGAAAAGAATAATAACAGAGCAAGGGGAAGAAATTGCAGATTTGAAAGAGCAATTGGCAAAATAAAAACAAAAGATGGATCATGCCCTCAAAATGGCTGATCAAATAATTGCATGTAGGCCACCTCCTAAGGTTTATACCATCTGTTTGAAAGAACAGTTCCTCTTGTTCCAGCTAATGATGACCATTAAAGATATAGAATCTGAGTTCAAGTCAGCCTAAGAATTTTATGGCCTTTACCAGACTCTTCCCTCATAGCAGCAAAATCTACTTTGTGAACTACACATGCATAACTTCATTATTCTAGCTGAGACTGAGTGGAATCCTCTACTCTACATAGGGGATATACACCTAAGGGCATTAATGTCATGGATGCATAATGAAGCCAACTATGATAGACAATTGGAAAACTATAGGGAACAAGAGAAAACAAAGCCATTACCATTAAGAGCAGAAAGCAGCAAGACAGATATAATCCTCAGAGATTGGCTCAATTTAACTTATGGAAAAATTAAGGAGGAAACAAGGGATAAATTTTTTGGGATTCGTACAGATGTCTATGTAGAATATGATGTTTTGTCTTACTTTGTCTTCCAGAGATCCCTGGCTGGAGCCATAAGCAGATGGGGTAGGTTATCCGAGGCATTGAAGAAGTCTGAGCCACACAGTCCTATCAACCTCCAAGCAGCTATTCAAAGAACACCAAAATACATGTAGCTGGGAAGGCAAACTAGACAGGAACTCTAGTGTCCACTGACCATGCAGCCACTGATGCTCCTCTGGCCCCTGTATGACATCAATACTGATAGACTTGACCGACTACAGGAAAATCACAGAGTAGATGTCTGGGAGAAAACAAGGGGGCTCTACTACACCTTCAAAAGCCAAAGGAGAGGGAGAACAAAGGTTGGAGATTTCAGAGCAACTACCAGAGGATGTAATGCTTGAGGACAAGCATTCAGCTTGCCAAGGGGCAAATGATGAGATCATTTTACTGTCTCTATTATATTAATCCTTATACTCTGTTTTTAAGTATTATTAGAACAATTGTGAACTTTTAGTCAGTTGAACTTGTGTCAAGTACATATAGAACCATTAAACCATGGGCGGAATAGATATGTCATATTATGCCAATATTATATATATGTTGTAGTATTTCATATAATAATCAGAATGTGTGTTCTAACATCTGGATTAATTTGAATGAGCTACTTGTATGAATATCTTTTGCATGATAACTAATCCTGCCATGAAGTAGGAGTCGCTGGGAGTGGTCGACAACATTGAAGGAGGACGTTAAAAGACCAACTTTGAATGGATAAGCCATCATGGCATCAGAAGACACGACTATCGCAAATCAGGAGCCACTATTTTAGAGATGCATGAATGTAGCTCTGCTATATTCCCTTCGTATTTCCAGCATGTTGACTTGGTCATCCAGACTTCATTGCATATGTAGTGGGTTGTTGCATTTCCTATTTTTTTTTCTTTGGTGCGGTTTTAGTTAGATAGTTCCTTTTTCTGTTTTAGAATAAAGAAGTCAATCCTCTATTTATAGGGATGAGATTGATAGTTTGTAAGTTCAAAGATTTTTGGAATACAATGTTCTGATTGTATCTTGCACAACAAGTTCATTTTCAGTTTCACGTATCATTCTCATGTAATCAATTTTGAAAGATAATGAAGTAACTTTTGGTTTATATTCTGTGTTCATAGATTAGCAGAAGCTGACCAAGGGGGCCCACTTGGTAGGTGGATTAGAGTAGAAATAGAATAGATTTACTTTCTGCATTTCCAAGCATTCTAGATCTAAGATTACAATTTCTTCCTGCAGCATTGTACTTTGTGAATGTTCCTACAACACCTGCAAGGATAGTTATAGTGAATGCTCTAGGTTGAAAGAATAGGTTTACGTAGAGTTTGCAAGTTGTAGCATTCATTTTAGTAAGGAGTAAGTGTGTTTCCCTTCCTGCAGCCCTAGTATAGATTCATTTCATGTACTTTACTTTCCTGCTGCATAGGTAGAGTGGCTCTCTAAGGAACTTAGTGCACATATTGTGTCGTACCATTTCAAGTATACGTCCCTGGGTTGACAAACTAAATGCACCTTATGATGGGAGAAGTGATCTTTAGATTGAATAAACTATTCCGAAGAGAGGCTTTGGGCACGATTACTAAGCACCTATTGTGAGGCGGTTCATGTGGTCTCTATAGCTATGCGTCATAGAACCTCAATATTATCAATAGGCTCTATCAATGGTCTGCAGTGTGGACAATCACAACGATTTCAGTGAGGAGACATCCACTATCAAGCAGAAAGATCAAACCAACATCTATGGAAACATGGTGAAGATTTGCTTCATAGATTTCATGATTTTGGAAAAGATATGGTTTCCTAAGTGAAATGTCACATACCTATAATAGTGCATAATGGGTATCATTTTTGTGTCAAATAGTGGGCATATGCATAATGGGATTTGTGTGGCATAAATCAACTAGACAATAGGATTTGTGAGCAAGGATAAGTACATTAATGAATCCACTAGACAACATGGTAATAGTTAATACTCATGTTTAGCATGTTGTCCCTTTAATGTAATAATCTCCAATTTTGGAAGATTCATATCTCACAAATTATTTCAGAACCAATATAATTTTAGACCTCGGAGATTGATATCATCTTACAATTCAAACTTGACTATGCTAATGTGTGTGACTCCTATCTATAATATAAATATCCATAAATCTACACTGATTGAATCACTAACAAGAGTGTATATTATTTCCAGATATGCCTCAACAATAGATACATTTACATAATCAAGACATGCTACCAACTTAGTTACTTTCTTTTCTTTAAGGAGGCAAAATATATTTTTGGATGAGAGAATTCCATGATGGATTGGTTAAAGACCAGTTGGCTTAGGTGATAGAAATAAGGAACCATAAAAGCCACCTTTAAAAATTCTGGAAATTTGAACAAAGTATTGGAATGGGTCAAGATATTTTCAATTGCAATGGCAAACATTTATGTACTTCATCAAGGTCATTTTTTTTAAAGTAAATCTATGAACAAAGATACTAAATTATATTACCTAGCAAGTGTAAATATTTTTTTTGAAAGGACTGCTTCATAATCCAAAAAAAGTGTAAATCTTGCTAGATAACAATTAGTCCCTCCAAGTATGGAGTGAGAGGGTGGTTGTCTCTAGTTTCACCATTTTGCACCTCATGAATCCTACTCACTACAATGGAAAAATTTCATCACTGAGAAGTGAACATGTCATAGCATCATCTCTTATTGCAAGATTTTCCAACAAGATTGTTGAAGCTTCATGTTACTCTGTTAAAATAATTTTCTCCCATTGGTCTGATTAGAGTGTTAAGCTGGCCAATAGTTAGATGCAAACCATTTGCAATTTCTTGGCCATATAAAAGTAGAGATGTTAAACTAGTTTCAATGATGAAACTGACAAATATTTTGTGATGCTTTAATAGAGTGTTTGAGATTTAAGGTAGCACCAACCCTTTTAATGACAATGATTACATTAAGAATAGCTTTTAAATAGCTGAAAAAATCAATGAGGATTTGGAATAGTTTTGATTGTATTGTAGGTACAATATTACTAATTAGATGTAGTAAATTATAAATAATTTTGTTTGAAACAAGTGTGAGTCCATCAACATCAATTGCAATTGATTCATATTCAAGCTATAAAAATGACATTTTCCATAATTTGCGTGGAGCTCCCCTTAATCTATTTTAGCAATTGATTTATACCTATAGTAAAGAGATCTTGCAAAACTAAAGTTTAGATGACTGTTGGCTTTGATTGTGCAAGTCAAGCTTGATTGGCTTTGGCATATAACTAAGATTATGAACTTATTCTCACTACCATATTACTAACTTTACTTCACTGTCATGGATGTTGTTGTGCCATGAAACCCCATATAAGATGCGATTGTCTCCTAGAGATGCCATTTACATGTAAAATAGCAGCCCCACATGTTTAAAGTTCAAACACAAAGTTGTTTCAAGCATTATGGGGCCATCTTATTTAGTTGAAAATGATTGAGTGTTAGTACTTAGTAGTTGTGAATGAGAAGAGCCAAATTATGTTCAAAATACAGAGATAAACCCATCTTCTGATACACATCCAAATGTTGCATGACATGCAATAGTTGAAACTGTTAAATACAAGCAATTTGTATGGATTGCATTTTGCTAGTTGCCTTGATTTTTTCCATGAATATGAATTTCATAATTGGGGAAGTTTACCCAATATAAATTGGTAGGGCACCTAATCGACATCATTCATACAATCTCATGTATGCTCCATTCAAATTATAGCGTGAAAATGTCAAACCCTAAGCTTAGAACACTTCTAACTATTTTACATCTGATTCCACTGACTGTAGTCATCTTTAGATGATAAAAGAACAAGCTTTAAATCTTCCAAATCCATTACCAAATTCAGAGGCAACAACAAGATCTATGATAGTGGAATCAAGTGTTTCGTAAGGTATTCATGCGTGCACAAAAGAAAGACCATTCAAGTCACTCAATCAATTTGCACCCTATAGGCCTATTGCTAAGAAGTATGTAGTTCGACAACAAATCATGTATACTCTTATGTAGGTAATAAACTAATCAAAAATGTTCACATAAACATGTTAAATTCATTAATGTTATATGAATTGCACTGATACACTTTATCATATTTATTTTTAACTGATCAAAGATCATCATTTATAAAGACAGACAAATAATTAGTCTTGCATTTGGTTTAGTTACTTAAAATATTTACAAAAACTAACTCATAGTTAATCTACAGTAACAAGTTTGTGTCATCTAAATTTCATTTATTGAATAAATGGTCAATTTAACCTGATGCATCAGTGTACTCTCCGCAATCAAATTAGAAACATTAGCTCATGAGAATAAAAATTTTTACTTCTGTAATGCTATTGTTGAGGTGTAAACCTCAATAGTATGAACAATACCCATATCAAACTCAATATCAATCTCAACATCTGCCACTATTTGAATCGCTGGCTAGTGATAAATTCATAGGTTTGTCTGCGATTTGTGAGAAACACGGGTTTTGAAAACATTGTTAAATTTTCAAACCCTAGAAATCATTTTTCAACACTGAAAAGGGTTTTAGGAAAGGAGTCAAAATTTCAAACCCGAGAAATTGATTTTCAGAACATTGAGCAAGGTTTTTTAAAAACTAGTTTAATATCCAAGCCCTAGAAATCAATTTTTGGAGCATTGAATAGGGGTTTTAAAAAAATAGTCAGAATTTCAAACCCTAGAATCGATATCAGAGCATTGAACATGAGTTTAAAAAAAAATTGAATTGTCAAACCCTACAATCAATGTTCAGATCATTGAATAGGGGTTTTGAAAGACCGTGGAGGAAGCCATGAAGGCATTAAAAAAATTAAACCCTAGAAATCAATTTCAATCCAACTCTCTACCTCAACAGTATGAGCTATACCCACCTCAACATCCTGGGCAATATCACTAGGCGCAAGTATATGGATACCTAGAAATCATTGAAGAAGAGAAGATGATGTAACATAAGAAAAAATTAATCAAGGACATGACTATCTATCCCAAATAGAAACAAGGGAATAACTAGAGGCTTTAGGTGACACTCCAAACGTTTTTGTTAAACCCATTCGGGAGGAAAATCAAGCAATACATATTTCACAATACAAACTTGTTTGCATATCATCACAATAATAATACTGTTAATTGCAGAGCACAAAAAACTCTTAAATTTAATGATAAAATGGAGTCAAACCTGAATAAAAATCTGTAGCTCAACTATAGCCTCCTCTTCAATCTACAAACTCCAATACCTAATACGTGCAGACACCTTTTTCAAATGAAGGAAGAATCAGAAAGTTTGAGAAAGCCATAAGAAGAATATGAGGAAAAAACAAATGCACCAAATGAGTAGAAAGCTTAGTGACAAACAAACATCGCTCACCAACAGGCCGAGGGAGAAAATTACTTGAGATGAACGCTTTAAATCACAATACCTGTTGCACCTCAACCCTAATCCGTGACATAAAATCGCTCACCAAATGAGCATAAAGCTCAGTGACAAACATACATCGATCTTGCATAGAACAAAGCTTAAGAGACTTAAGGGTCGGACATATTTGTCCACTAACCGAGACCTTTGTTATTTTCAACGCAACACACAGAGCTATGGCTTCAAGTCTTCTCATACAAAATTGCTCATCAACAGCGGAGGGAGAAAACTTGAGATGAATGCTACAAATCGCAATACCCGCTGCACCTCAACCCTAATCCCCAAAATTCACGGGAAACCCACGGGCTTGACGAAATTATAAAATGTAGTTCAAAAAAACCAAAAACCAGAATTAGAAATCTAATTCCACCTATTGGGTGGGAAGATGGTGCCGCCCAATTCAGTGCCAAAATCGGGTTTTCATGTCCAAAATCGTAATTGCATTTTGGCGAACCAAACGACAGATTTGCCCCAAAAGTGAAAGTTTCGCACCCAATTCCACCCCAATTCCGATAACCAAACAGGCCCTAAAGGACTTGATCACATTTCAAGCAAAGTATCTAGAGTGGGGGTGAGAACTCCGACACCACATACTAGGACCATTTTCAACAGTATTCAATAAGGGTTCCTTAAATAGTGGACTACTAGCCTAACGATACCTATTTTTAAGAGTTGTGACGTCAACAACTAATAATTATAGGACCATAATGACAAATCCTTTGTTTACAAAATTATTTGGTAGCATGACAAAAAACATAATTAGCAAATGGACATAGAAAAATAAAAGCATGCAAAATGCAAGCGTTCATTGTGTTCAATTAAGAACTAACTCTCATCAACTCTAATGTGAAATAATAGAAAAAGCCACAAGAAGCTTGGAAAGAAAGGTGTGCATTTTTCACAATTCCAAAATATTTAAACAAGAAAAAAATAACTTCTTTATAAAATGATATTCAAGCCGATAGGCTTTGTCCATTTTCCCCTGCCTGTTTTTTTATTAGAAATTAGCAAACATTCTGAAATCAAAATTAATCTCTGTTTTCTTTTGGGCTTATCAAAATCCAAAAAAAAATTAGTATCATCTATCTATAAGATGATTTTCTTTTTAATTTTAGTTTGATTTTTTAAATTCATTTAATTTTTAATTATTTTAGTTTATTTTTTTAAATTAGTTTAGTTTTTCATTTTTTTAATTAGTTTAATTTTTTAGTTTTTATAATTAGAGTTTTTCTTTTTTTTTGGTAGGAAGCTATCAAGCCCAATTTGATATAAAACCTAAAAAGAAATTAGTATCATCTATTTATAAGATGATTTTCTTTTCAATTTTGGTTTAGTTTTTTAAATTGATTTAGTTTTTAGTTTTTTAAATTATTTTAGTTTTTAGCTTTTTAAGTTAGTTTAGTTTTTAGTTTTTATAGTTAGATTTTTTTTTTTGCTTTTTGTAGGAAGCTATCAAGCCCAATTTGATATAAAATTCAAAAAGAAATTAGTATCATCTATTTATAAGATGATTTTCTTTTCAATTTTGGTTTAGTTTTTTAAATTGATTTAGTTTTTAGTTTTTTAAATTATTTTATTTTTTAGCTTTTTAAATTAGTTTAGTTTTTAGTTTTTATAATTAGATTTTTATTTATTTATTTAATTTTTAGTTTTTAAAATTATTTTAGTTTTTAGTGTTTTAAATTATTTTAGTTTTTAGCTTTTTAAATTAGTTTAGTTTTTAGCTTTTTAAATTAGTTTAGTTTTTAGTTTTTAAAATTATTTTAGTTTTTAGCTTTTTAAATTAGTTTAGTTTTTAGTTTTTATAATTAGATTTTTTTTTTGCTTTTTGTAGGAAGTTATCTTTATTTGAAGCCCAATTTGATATATGAATTTTGCTTTGTTGATAGTGATGCTCTTGTTCATGACTTTTTGTGATAAATTAGAATTTATCATATAAATGAATGTTATTTTATGTTGGCAACATGATATAACTTAATTTTTTTTCTTCTTTCTTTCACTCAAATTAGATGCCAAAACACTTGATATAGAAGTCCCAATAACATGAAAATTCCATGCAACGAATTAAGTAGCAAAGCTCCGCTATGAGTGCCTAGAAACGGGTTTACCGATGTATAATAAAATATTCATAATATATCGAGTTCAAGTCCCACTGCTTCTCCAATATATTTCTCTTCGAAAAAACCAAAAATAATTATTTCACCCCACGGTCTAATTAATCTCAATCCAACGTGCTGGAAACCAACAGTATTAAATACGATGCAATAGTTAGGTAATCCCAGTGAAGATTATCTACTAAATAAATTATTAGAAACCAGTTGAAAAAAAAAACAAAGAAGAAGAGTAGGCATACTAAACCGCAGGGCCCACCGTGAGCGCCGTGCCTTATCCTTTACCGACGTCTCACGCCTACGCAACCCAGTTGGGACCCACGCAAGAGTGAGAGCGGCGGGGTTAGATTCTACAAGTCTACGTGGAATTCAAGTTCACTGCTGACTGGATCCTCAATTGCCTTCGAAGTCGGTGGAAAGCGACTTCGTTTACCTCCTCCGAACCTCAGCCTCGGCAGCCGAACCTAACCCCGCCGGCTCGGCGGAGAGTAAAGCCATTTGCCTGGTGGACACCCAGTATAATTATCCAGTACAATCATTCTCTGCTGCTTTGCCTTTCGGCTCAGGAGGAGTAGCAGCGGAAGGAATTCTACCTAATCTGACTGATCTTGTCTCTGAGATTTCACGGTTCTCGGCATGCGAGGCGTCGATAGAGTGAGTATTGTTGTGCTAAACCCTTGCTACTTTTTCCTTTTCTGTCAATTGACGTTGTTGTGCCAGGGAAGGGTTAGGATTGTGAGATTGTGTTCTCTTTTTGTGTTTTTCTTTAATCAATTGGTTTATTTTTGAAGCTGATAACAATGAGGTTAAGGTAGTTGTTTTTGTTGTCAATGCAAGGGTTATTATTGGGAGGATTTTTTTGGTAAATAGTTTGTGTTTTTGAAGAGTAATTTGAAGCAAATATGGAAGCCTGGATGAGTGATTATTCTGCGATTGAAGTTATTTTGTGCTTAACACTGTTAAATAGTGGCTTGAGTCTTGGTTTTTGTTATCTTAAGGTTTGAGAAAATTTGTTGCATTTTTGCTTCAATTTGGCCGTATAGTGCTCTGTTCCTCATTATAATTTGGCCGTATTGTGAGATTGTATTATCTTTTTGCTTGTTTATTCATCAATTGGCTGTATTTTAAAGCTGATAACAATGAGGTTAAGATAGATGATTTCGTTTCGCTTCTTGAAATTGTTGATGTTAATGCAAGGGTTATCATTGGGAGCATTTCTTGGTAAATAGTTTGTGTTTTTGGCGAGTATTTTGAAGTAAATATGTAAGCCTGTATGACTGATTGTTCTGCGTTTGAACTTATTTTGTGCTTAACTCAGATAAATAGTGGCTTGAGTCTTCGTCATTCTTATCGTAAGATTTGAGGAATTTTGTTGCATTTTTGCTTCAATTTGGCTCTATAGTTCTCTGTTCATCATTATAACACGGAGAATGTGAAGAGATGACTCTGAAAGTTTCGTTTTGGACTGATATATGCATGGCAGCAGTACTTTATCCAAGTATTGTATTTTTTCGTGAACTTCTTAGTGTACCGTTTTTGTTCTCATATAATAACACGAAAAACGGCAGCAGAATGTAGGAAAGATAATTATATCCAGAACAGATGTATCTATATCCGCCGACGGCTTGGATTCTGGCTTTTTCTTGCTGGAATTCAGCTGTGCGGCGTGGATAACATTTGTTTTGCGTAACGACGCGGAGAACGTGAACAAAATGGCGGAAGCAGTTTTTTAGAAGGTTGATATCTAGAATTCGGCTGCCTAGTATTGTTGTTCGTCATAGCAATATGAAACACGTAAGCAATTTTTTTTTTGAGACCGAAATATGTAAGTTCGCAGGACAGTATCTGTTTCTGGAGCGTATTGCTTGAATTTGGCTGAATAATGCCTTCGTAAATAGTGATAAGTGAATAAAGCAGGCGGAGTTGTTTATCTCGTAATAATATAAGGAATGCGGAGGAACCATGCAGAATTTCTTTAATATCAGTCTGATTTTCATCTATCTGTAATAACATAGAAAATTCCAATCAAAGAAGGTGGAACTTTTCCATATAAGCCCGATGCATGATTATTTCTTGAATTTACCCTTGTAGAATGCCCGATCCTAGTAATAACACAAAAAATGTCAACAAATTGGTTGAAATTTGGTTTAAGAGCCTGATGTACGTAGGCCACTTGATTGTTGTTCTGTCGTGCTTTTTGTTCCCATAGTAACATATAAAATGTGAGCAAGTTTTAGGGGAATTTCTTCTTAGATGAATCACTCTTCAGCTTTAGTACTCTATTAGTATGTTGCATGTTTTTGCTTGAGTTTGGCTTCGTAGTAAATCTGTGCCTTGCAATGACATGGAAAACATGAGCAAATTGTTGGAAATATTTTCTCACGAGGATTAATATATGCATATTGGCTGTACTACATGTGTATTTTGTCATATTTGAAAAGTGAATTGGTCTCCACATTGTGTAGAAATTAGTATTACACTCTACCTCAGAAATATGAACAAAAGAGGTAGAGATATTTTTAAAAGTCTCATATTTGTAAATTGCTTGAATTTTGCTGTGTACTAATGCTATACCTCCTTATTACAATGATAATATGAACAGCACACAGATTGTGTACCAATGGAAACTTTTACTTAAGATAGTGATATATGCATGGTAGTCTTGCATATTTTTAACTTGAAAGTGGCTGTGTAGTGCTTTTGTATCTCCTACCAACCCTGAAAATGAGAACAATATGGGTGGATATATGTAGAGTGGCGATACTTGCAAAATTTTCTAAAAAATGGTAACAACGCATTTGCGACTTTCAATGCAGAGAATGTGCTATAAACTTGGGGATTTTTTTTATGTTTAGATGGATATAGGTAGAGTGACTATGCTTGCATTATATGCTTGAACTTGGCTGCATAGTATTGTAGTTTCTCAAAATAACATGGAAAATGTAAACAAAAGGGTCAGAAATTCTCATTTTCAGGTGGAAATATGCAGAATGGTGATGCTTGCAATATTTTTTGAATTTGTCTACACAGTGCATCTGAGGCCTTAAATTCATTTTTTTCTAGATTGACATTATTATCTCAAGGATTGGTGTTGTAAGGTTCCCTTTTTCTGTGTGAATGCCGGTGAGATCAGGTTAAGTCTAGTTCTTTTCTCCATCCATTTTGGAGCAGCTGATACTATTAGGCCAAGTGTTGTCATTAGAGTATGTATTCTATACGCACACTTTGACACCTTAATTTGCTTTTGTGTCATTAGAGGTCTCTGCAAACAATGGACTTGCAGAGTTGCCATGCATGTATTTTTTCAATCTAATTTGTGTAGATTGGTATTATGAAATATCAAACCAGGAGTTAACATTTTGAGCATTTTTCTTTAATTAATTCAATGTTGAAGCTTTTCTGCCTTTTATTGGTGGCCAGTGGCAAATAATTTGAGGTTTTGAATTGTTGTTGACGTGTTATTGCATTTTTTCTTGAATTTTTCTGTTTAGAACACCTATTCCTCAGTGTAACATTGAAAATGTTGAACCTATATGCTCAGAATTTGGTTATGCAGATTAGTTTTCCTCAGCGTAGCATGGAAAATGTGAACAATTAGTGTGAAAATTTCCACTTTACACTGAGATACATATAGCTGCAGGAATTTATCCAACTTAATCAGCATCTTGCATTTTTTACATGAATATGGCTGTGTAGCTCTTTTTGTTCATACATGTAGTACAACTACAGAAAATAGGGACTTTATGGAAATTCTCTTTAAGCCAATCTTTGTAAATCCATAGGTCATCTTCGATTTATTTTTGCTCGAGTTTGGATGGATCTCTTTGAAAGCAAATTTAATGGTTTTATTTCTTTTCTTTTTGGACTGTATTTTTGTAGACAGTGTAATTTTAAGATAAAAAAGGGAGAAGTTACAGTACAGACATCATGAACCTGCGCTGCATCCACCTAGAAGAAAGCAAGATCCATGCTTTTTTGATGTATCCATGTTTTTGGTGCATATGCAGACACCGTTCTTAGTTTAACCTATTTATGCATGTTTTTCTGGTTCAAGCAAGTGCAATACTTGCTTTTTGGGATATATGCCAGTTTAACCTTGCTTTTTCCTACCATACTTCTCTGTGCCATTTATTCAAGAACATTTTTCATCTTGAATAACAAATAAAGATGATCCAAGAGACTACAGATGTAGTAGATCTGAAAGACTCTTGAATCAAACATAGACATGCCAACGATTCATTATATAAACCCTAGAAGAGCAGAGGCATAAACAAAATTCAATCATGTAGACAATGTGTTGTATTGGCTTCTTGCATTGACATGCTTGACTTTCTTTTAGGGGAATTTTCTTTTCAGATTGATAGATGCCTTTTCATGTTACCACATTTTTTGCTTGAATTTGGCTGTTAAGTACATTACTATTTTTTCACTATACTAAAAGTGCAAACAAAACATGTGGATTTTGATTAAACTTGGCAATGTGTATTGCTTGAGTTTTGGTTGCATGGTTTTCTAGTACTGTTATAATTCACAACATGGAATAATATACACATTGCAGCCCATGGTACTTCATTGGCTGCGCAGTACTACTGCGCCTCATAATAATCTGGAGAATGTGAATCAAATGGGTGGAAAACTTTTATTTTAGATGGATATAGGTAAAGTGGTAGTGTTTGCAGTTTTTTCTTCAAATTGGTAGTGTATTACTTTTGTGCCTTGTAATAGAGGAATGTGAATAGATATATGGAAACTGACTTTGTTCAGAATATTTTCTTGAATGGGGTTGCACAATTGTTCTGTGCCTTTATTCAGCAGAGAACATACGAACAAGTCAAGTAGAAATTTTTCATTTTTAAGTGGATATATGTAAGGGGTGATGCTTGCATTTGGCTATGCAGTACTTATATGCCAACTAATAGTCCATAAAATGTGGGAAATTTAGTTTTTAGACACAGCTGCATTGAGGGGTGGGAATGCTTTAAGAACTGCAAGGTATTTTTTGTGGACTATATTTCACCTTTTGGCTAATTTGTCACAAAGTTTTCAAAAATAATATTCAACAGTAGGCAAGTTTTTGGTTAACTATTTGGATATAGTTTTTTTAAAATGTTAGAATTATGAAAATATTCCTACATATTAAATTTTAATAGTAAATCCTAAGAAGATGGAGACAAATTTGAAATTTAGTTTGGCATATTACCCCCAAACTGAAGGATAGATAAAAGTTGTAAACATTATTTTAGGTAACTTGTTGAGGTGTTTGGTTGGAGAAAAGTAAGGAAATTGGGACATGGTTTTCATTGGAAGGCACACATGTGGCAATCGTCCAAGGAATGTCTTGGAGTTGAGGTATTTCAATAAAAAAGAAAAGAGGAGTGCAGAGGCAGAATAATTTATAGCATGTATACAAAAAGTACATGCAGAAGTAAGAAGCCATTCCCTAGATTTAAGCTAGGAACAAATATTATTTCTTTTTCACCAAGGATTCTATAAAGTGTAGTTAACTTTATTTGGAGGAGAATTGAGGAGTTTGTAAAATTGTCATGAAATTCTTGCATCTCTGTTTGTGTTTGGTTATGTAGTATTCATGTATTCCTTGTTTTAATTCATTGCAAGACAGAAAGTCTGAAGAAAATCATTAGAATTTGTTTTTCTTTTGGCTGATACATATACATGCATAATGCCTGAAAGTTGGGTTTTGGAATCTTTGTAAGCATTGAGGGATTCTGGAGTTACTGTTTTTATGGTTTGTTGTATTGGTGCTTCCCCCCTCACAGCTGTAGGAGCCCCAAAGATATCATATTAGGCTGGTAATTGTACACTGAAAGTAGAATTTGGAAGATGAAGTTGTGTTTAGTGCTGGATTGCCAAACTCTCTGATTTTTCATTGAAAATTGATGTATTCTAATTTTTTATATGATAGTTAGGCTTCTAGGCACAAACATTCTTATTATTTGAAATTCATAGGAGTGGGTACAAGAAATTAGGCATAAATTTATAATAGAACTCTATAATAATGATTGTACTTTTAATGTTGTCTCTTTGTTGCTTTAAGGGCATACACATTTTTTGAATACTTTTTATCTATAGGAGAAAGTTCTGCTGATATGCTGTGCAAATTTTCTGTAAGTTGGATAAAAGTAATCCATTTTGCTCTCTATATTGAAAAATTCTATCTTTTCCTGTACATATTTAACTGACTATATTTTGTTTTAGGTTAGACTCCAGTAGTAATATTGGTCAAAGGTAGAAAGAAAGAAATCATGTTAAGTCCCGTGGATGACTAAAGGTAGGTCTTCAGACTTGAGGGTACATGACATGACTAGAAAGTTTTAGGAAGAGAATCCTAGAGAGGCCCACAAAGGGGAATAAGCAAAAACAATAAGACAATATTGTTGGAGAGCACCGATACACGTTTTTTGAATACTTTTTATCAATAGGAGAAAGTTCTGCTGATATGCCGTGCAAATTTTCTGTAAGTTGGATAAAAGTAATCCATTTTGCTCTCTATATTGAAAAATTCTATCTTTTCCTGTACATATTTAACTGACTATATTTTGTTTTAGGCTAGACTCCAGTAATAATATTGGTCAAAGGTAGAAAGAAAGAAATCATGTTAACTCCCGTGGATGACCAAAGGTATGTCTTCAGACTTGAGGGTACATGACATGACACTAGAAAGTTTTAGGAAGAGAATCCTAGAGAGGCCCACAAAGGGGAAGAACCAAAAACAATAAGACAATATTGTTGGAGAGCACCAACACATGCAGTCAAGAACCAATACAAATAGCCAAGTGGGGGAACAAGAAAAAATATAGTGGTCATTGGGGAGTGCCTTATGTTGGGAGCTTGAGGGGGATTCTATGAGGAAGCAAGGCACTCCCTCCAGAACCACACATACATTCAAGGCCAAGGTAACCGCCATAGTAGTGAAGAAGCTTGTAATATGTGTTTGTCCCCATCGCTGGGGGGAGGACTAAAGAGGAGCAGATCTATGTCATTGTGAAGGAGATGAACCACATTGTTCAGAAGCAGCAGAACTACATTGTTGAGGAGGAACATGTTGGGCCAGAAGTTATGAGAAATGTCGTCTTAGAAGTCTATTTGTGTCTGTGTATGTAGCAGCAATATTTGTCTTCTCTTGGCTGGGTTGGGAGGAGGAGGTGATCAACCTAGGGGCTCTACGATCCTTTGAAATCCCTTGGAAGGATTTATGACGAACGGTAACAATGTCTCGTAGATAAAGAGTGTAATGTCCCTTGCTAGGGTTAGGTTAGCATTAACCAATATTTAATATACTTAAGGCTTAAATTGAATTGATCAAGACATTGATTCCAACTGCACTATTTCATAATTCAAAATTATTCATTTACTGAACATATTAAGCAATCTTATTATATATGATCCTTAATGTGTATACTGCCCCTTATTACCATTTCAGTCCGAGAAGAAGAAGATTAGGATGTAACCAAATTGCTTAGATACCAATTGTTAGGATTTAGGTGCCATCTACCTTGTAAATCCTTAATTTATTATTTTCCTAGTATCTTTTGTGATTTACCCATAAGAGGTTGAACCGTTTAATCAACGGTGGTGAAAGAGACCATGAAAAGGCAAAGTTACTTCTACCGTTTGTAATTTAGGAAAAAGACAAAATAGCTAGGTGTCCCCTCTTGGAATCCTCTATTTTGAGGTAATTGGATACTTGTAAGAAGTTGTAAGAGCATCTATGACAGTTATGTCAGCTGTCATAAGATTCTATGACAATACTTATCACAATTAATGACAGATTCCTTTCATAGGTGGCCATGCATGGGAGATGCCTTATGTCAGCTGTAAGAGCATCTATAAGAGGCTATTTTTGGGGGTGGATGTGAGGTTTTTCCAGGTGGTTATGTTGCTTGTTGTTTTATGATACCACAACGGTATTCATCCTCACAAATTCCTATAAATTGGGGCCTTGAGCTAGAGTTATTTATTCAGTCTTGTTCAGTTTCCAGGGTAACGGAGTGTTGCCGGATTTTCTACATGGGTCTACAGAGAATTGTATTGCTGTTGTATTCTTCTTGGATTAGTAATATACTTGCCTCTCTTTCTGTGGTGGAGTTTTTACCCGAAAGGGTTTCTCCACTTAAATCTGGTGTTTTATGTGCATGGGTTTTCTAGTTCTTGTTTTAAGCTTGCAATCACTTTATTAAGGGTTAATTTTTGGTTTCAAATTTGCATAAATAATCAGTTTAAGTTCTTATTGCAAGCTTTCTTCACTTTGTTTTACAACATTTGGTATTAGAGCTAACAGTTCTGTTGAGGGAGGGACTACTTTCTCTTTAAGTGTTGAAGGTTTTTTGCCGCAGTGGGAGCTTTTGTTTTGTAAGTTTTTTGCAGATCTTAAAAAGGTTGTATACCATGGCCTCCACCTCTCTTCAAGATATGAGAAGTTCAATGGTACTGGTTATGAGATGTGGAAGTTGAAAGTTGAGGATCTCCTTGAAGAGAGAGATCAGTGGTTGCCAATTTTGGAAGAAAAGAAACCAGAGGATTCTACCTTATTGGATGCAGAGTGGAAAAAGTTAGATAAGAAGGCACGAGGAACCATTCGGTTGTGTCTTTTAGACTCAGTCCTCCTGAATGTCTCTATAGAAGACACAACCTACAAGCTATGGAGGAAAATAGGGGATATCTATCAAACTAAGAGTTTGTCTAACAAGCTATATTGGTAAAGGCATTTGTATTCTTTGAAAATGAAAGAGGGTGACTCTATTGCTGAACATTTGAATGCATTTAATCTGATTTTAAGTCAGCTTGCTTCAATAGATGTTAATATAGAAGATGAAGATAAATGTATCTTGCTGATTTGCTCTTTGCCTAATTCTTGGGAAAATCTAGTTGTTGCCATTTGTAGTGGTGGTTGCGAGCCTAAGATGGACAGTTGCGAGTCCTTTTGACTTGTCCTTCTTATCCCCTATAGCCTCTTTCTCCCAAGATGCCTTGCACGTGCGAGGAAAGGCCCAAGGAGAAAGAGGCTAAAGGGGATAAGAAGAAGAAGGATAAGTCAAAAGGACGTTCTAAGACCCCCGGAAAGAGCAGAGTGAAGTGTTGGAATTGTGGTAAGAGAGGGCACGTGAAGGAGTGCAAAAATAAGAAAAAGAGCCTTGATACTTCCACGGATAAGTCCTAAGATGACGGTGATTCTGATGCTTTACTTATTTAAATATTTTAGCTAATTTTGTTAGTAATGATGCTTGGCTTGTTGATTTAGGTGCTTCCTACCATATGACTCCTCACAAGGAGTGGTTTTCTGAGTATAAGAAATATGATGGAGGAGAAGTTTTTCTTGCCTCAGTGAAGATTGTTGGCAAAGGAAAGGTAAATTTGTGTTTCAGTGATGGGAGGATTGTTTCCATTGATAATGTTTTACATATTCCAGATTTTACAAGAAGTTTACTTTCAGTTTCCAAGTTGAATGATTCTAGAATGCATGTGACATTTGATAAGTCTGGTTGCAGGTTGGTAAGGGGAAGTTTGGTAGTTGCTAAAGGATCTCGGACACGGACTTTGTTTAAGTTGCATGCTTCTACTCTTTGTAATTCAGCTTTTGTAACTAGGACTGAAAATGCATGTATGTTGTGGCACCATAGATTGGGTCACATTGGTGAAAAAGGTCTTAAGACCATTCTAGAGAAGAAAATAGTTGAGGGGATTTCTAATTATTTTGTTATTAAGAGTGATTTTTGTGAGCACTATGTGATTGGTAAACAAAATAGATCTTCATTTCCTAAAGGAGTTAATAAAGCTAAGAGACTTTTAGAGATTATTCATTCAGATGTATGTGGTCCAGTGGATGTTGACTCTTTGAATAGATCTCAGTATTATGTTTCCTTCATTGATGATGTCTCAAGATATATACTTGGATTTATTTTATGCATTCAAAATCTGAAGTTTTCACTAAATTTAAGGAATATAAGGCAATGGTTGAAAAACAATCACATTATAAGATAAAAAGTATTGAGATCTGACAATGGGGGTGAATATTGCTCTAGGGAATTTGATGAGTTTTGCAAACATGTAGGAATTGTTAGGCAAAAGACTACACCTCACACTCCCCAACAAAATGGGTAGTAGAAAGAATGAACCGTACATTAATGGAAAGAGCTAGGAGCATGTTAAGTAGTGTTAAGATGGATAAATGTTTCTGGGCAGAAGATGTTGGTACTGCTTGTTATTTGATAAAACTCCTTATGAAATGTGGTTTGGTAAAAAACCTTCAGTTTCACATTTAAGGGTCTTTGGGTGTGAGGCTTTTGTTCATGTGCCTCAAGAGAAGCAATCTAAATTGGATCCAAAAGCACAGAACTGCATCTTTGTAGGATATGGTGAGAATGTAAAAGGTTATAAGCTTTGGAATCTTCTAACCCGAAAAATGATTTTTTCTAGAGATGTGGTTTTTAGGGAATTTAGAGCTAACTTAGGTGAAGAACAACCAAAGGAAAAGTCAAAGACAGTGCATTATGGAACTAAGCAAGAAGATGCACATGTGGAAGAACAAAGGGATGGAAAAGAAGATGGAGAAGAAGAAGAGAGTTCAAGTGAAAGTTCAGAAGATTTAGTTGTGACAGAAGAAGTTGATCATAATGAGGAAGAACATGAGGAAGAACCTCTTACTCCACCTTTGAGAAGGTCCACAAGAAAATGGAATCCAGTTGACAGGTATAGCCCACTAGATTTCCGTTGTAAATTTGCTCTACTTTGTACTGATGATGAACCTAGATCTTATAGGGAGGCACTCTCTTTCGAAGAAAGTGAATATTGAATGCAGGCCATGCAGGAGGAGATGACAACTTTGGATAGTTGTGACACCTGAGATCTTGTTAGTTTGCCCAAAGGAAGAAAACCCATTGGATGCAAGTGGATATTTAAGAAGAAATTTGGAGCAGATGGTCAGTTAGAGAGGTACAAGGCCAGATTGGTGGCCAAGGGCTACTCTCAGAGAGGAGTTGATTTCGGTGATCATCTTGTTGCTAAGTTAACTTCTATTAGATTCCTATTATCTATTGCCGCTGCTTGTGATTTTGAGATAGAGCAAATGGATGTTAAAACTGCTTTCTTGCATGGGGATCTTGAAGAAGAGATTTATATGCGACAACTTGACGGTTCTGTTGAGAAAGGAAAAGAAAACTTGGTTTGCAGGTTAAAGCGGTCATTGTATGGTTTGAAACCTTAGTTATCGATGCGCTCGCCTAAACCCTGGGATGCGGATGCGGATGCTTGCAGAAGCAGATGCAGGAGTGGAGGCGTTAGGGATGCTTGGCGTTTTTCACAGGTGTTTTTACATATCTTGTACTCTTCTGGATTGGGTCTTTTCAGCTTATAAATCAGATTTGTTACTATGCTTTGAGGATTAGGACATGATGCGAAATGTCAAGATGATCGTCAGATTCAACAAAGATGAATAAAGATGACTGTAGAAGGTTTTCTCTCGGACGAAAATCAGTATTCATGTCACAAATTGGGGAGAGACGCCTCTCCGACGGTTTGATATCTTAGTGCATTGCATCGGAAATATAGGTTTAAAATGTTATATATGTAAAATTTAATATCTCGGTTTAATATATGTTTAAACTTTAAAATGTTATATGTAACATTTAAGTTTATTAATTAATAAATATAATATTATATATATTTAGAATTTAATACTATTTAATTTATAAGTAATAAATTATATATGTTTAAAATATTGTATGTAAAATTTAAGATTATTATTAATAATATCATAGATATATATGTAGAATTTAATATTTTTGAATATATAAATAATAATACTCTATTATTTTGTTATTAAATCCTATTTCAAATGAAGACATCACACATATGAATTCACTTATTGTATATATATATATATATTAAACTCACCCAAACGCATCCAAAACCCCCAAAGAAAATTTCACGCATTCGCGCACCCGAATCTTGTACTCGCATCCACATCTGCACTCGAATCAGTAACTTAGTTTGAAACAGTTATCTAGGATGTGGTACTAAAAGTTTGATGCTTTTGCATTAAAGATGGGTTATATTAGAAGCGAAGATGATCACTGTGATATTAAACTCACCCAAACGCATCCAAAACCCCCAAAGAAAATTTCACGCATCCGCGCACCCGAATCTTGTACTCGCATACACATCTGCACTCGAATCAGTAACTTAGTTTGAAACAGTTATCTAGGATGTGGTACTAAAAGTTTGATGCTTTTGCATTAAAGATGGGTTATATTAGAAGCGAAGATGATCACTGTGTTTATATAAAGACTATTGATGATCAGTTATTAATTATTGTCTTGTATGTTGATGAAATGTTGTTTATTGGTAACAACAAGACAATGATTAAAAGCACAAAAATCAGCTTTCTGGCACATTTGATATGAAGGACTTGGGGACTGCTAGATATATTCTTGGGATGGAAATCGTCAGGGATAAGGTTACAAAAAGCTTTGGTTAAGTTAGAGTAAGTATGTTGACACCATTTTGCAGAGATTTAAAATGCAGGACTGTAAGCCAGCGAGTATTCCATTTCCAGTTGGTACTAAGTTGAGTTTAGACATGTGTCCTAAATCTGATGATGATATTGAAGATATGTCTAATGTTCCTTATGCTAGTGCTGTTGGTAGTTTAATGTATGCAATGGTTTGTACTAGACTAGATATAGCCCAAGCAGCAGGAGTTCTAAGCAGGTTTATGTCTAACCCTGGTAGAGAGCATTGGACTAATGTTAAAAGGGTTTTAAGATATTTGTGAGATACTTCTGATTACTGTTTGGTTTATCTTGGTATTGATGATGTGGATAAGTCATTGGACATACAGGGTTTTGTCGATGCAGATTGGGCAGGTGACTTGGATTGGCGAAGGTCCACAAGTGACTGTGTTTACTTTGTTTAGAGGTACAGTGAGTTGGATGAGTAAAAGACAACCTACAGTTGCATTGTCCACCACCGAAGTAGAGTATATGGCTGCTACACATGCCTCTAAGGAAGCGGTTTGGTTACAGAGACTTGGTAAAGGTATTGGTTTTGATTGCAGGAAAATGAGAATTGGATGTGACAGTCAGAGTGCCATATGTTTGGCTAAAAGTCCTATGTATCATGCTTGTACTAAACATGTTGATGTTCAGTATCACTTTATGCGAGAAATGGTTGAAAATGGAAAGGTCTTGTTTGAAAAAGTTGACACTTTGGATAATGTTGCAGATTTTCTCACAAAGCCAGTAACCACGGATAAGTTCTCTTGGTGCAGGAAGGCCATGGGCCTTGATCACTGTACATGATTTGTATTTTGTTTCTCTATGGGGTAATTTACAATGTATGATGTTAAGTGGGAGAATGTTAGGATTTAGGTGCCATCTACCTTGTAAATCCTTCATTTATTATTTTCCTAATATGTTTTGTAATTTACCCATAAGAGGTTGAACCATTTAACCAACGGTGGTTAAAGAGACCATGAAAAGACAAAGTTACTTTTACCGTTTGTAATGTAGAAAAAAGACAAAATAGCTAGGTGTCCCCTCTTGGAATCCTCTCTTTTGAGGTAATTGGATACTTTTAAGAAGTTGTAAGAGCATCTATGACAGTTATGATAGCTGTCATAAGATTCTATGACAACACTTATCACAGTTTATGACATATTCCTTACACATGTGGCCATGCATGAGAGATGCCTTATGACAACTGTAAGAGCATCTATAAGAGGCTATTTTTGGGGGTGGACGTGAGGTTTTTCCAGGTGGTTTTGTTGCCTGTTGTTTTATGATACCACAATGGTATTCGTCCTCACAAATTCCTATAAATTGGGGCCTTGAGCTAGAGTTATTCATTCAGTCTTGTTCAGTTTCCAAGGTAACGGAGTACTGCTAGATTTTCTACACGGGTCTACAGAGAAGTGTATTGCTGTTATATTCTTCATTGGATTAGTAATCTACTTGCCTCTCTTTCTGTGGTGGAGTTTTTCCCCGAAAGGGTTTCTCCACGTAAATCTAGTGTTTTATGTGCAATGGTTTTCTAGTTATTGTTTTAAGCTTGCAATCACTTTATTAAGGGTTAATCTTTGTTTTCAGATTTGCATAAATAATTAGTTTAAGTTCTTATTGCAAGCTTTCTTCACTTTGTTTTACAACACCAATCACAATAGGTTCCTTCAAAGTTTACAGATCCAAGCCCTTATCCTATCTTTGGACTATGCCCACAAGGCGCCCAGGGTCACTGATCCCTACCCAATCTTGGGACTCAACCTATTGGCTGGGTTTAGACATGCCTCTCCTTGGAAACACTTTAGTCCCTTCCTCTTTAGGTACTAAATAGTAACGAATCTGAACATGGACATATATGATTACGACTATAAACACTATTGAGTATATATATTACAGATGTAAATATTAGATCTTATATATACATTATATATAGATGATTCTGATTTCATCCTTATTAACATGTTATGTATATAATAGGCTATATAAAGACTCCTTATTCCTTAAAGAATATATAGATATATAATATTTATATGTATTAGATCATTCTTATAGTTTAGAGATATTGGATCTTTTAGATATCTATTATAGATCATTCAGATATGTATGTTTGATCTTTCAATTATTTAGTTTAGTCATATACTTTTGATATATATATGTATATATATATATAATATATATTTATTCGACCATATACTGGATCTTATGCTAAGAAAATTCAGATATAATATTCTGTGGTCAGTATTACTTCATTGCCACTTGCCAGTAATATAATTTATTTCCTTTTGATGGACACCAGTCATTCTCCAATCCCCCCTTGAATGGTTGAGTTTAATCTCTTTATGTATCTTGCTTGATGAAAGGATCACACCTCTTTCGAATAGAGACTTCTTTATAATCACACCTCTTCTTTATCAAACGGTAATAATACAATAGCTTTCTGTTCTCCTCTAATCATTGATTGTCTAATTAGCGGTTGACCCATTAACTCTCGATTATCATACCCTCTTAAACAATAGTGCTAAGTCATTTATAAGCTACTGAATTAGACAGTATATGTAATTCTTTTCCTATCGCAGACTTAATATTTTTTAACACCGTATCCTTGTCCTTAGCGAAGGAGTACAACCCGACAACAGTATGAGCCAATTATTAAGATTGCAATCTCTACGTAGAGTAATGGATTCGATGTGGCAATATGTATTGGGTAAAGACTAGTTCCTTGGGTTTATATTTATTAACTCCAACTTCAAATTATCTATGTATTTCATTTGGCATCATGCTGCTCATATATGTGCCGCCAATCACACTCTTCCATGAGTTGATTATTACAAATAGTAAAAGACTAACGTGTATTTGCTCTCTGTTTTATCAAATCAAAATGAGTTTCATTTCACTCTCCAAACAATATCGCTGTTACCATATAAGATTGCTGCTGTTGTAAAACCAAGGATCCAGACTTTAGTCAACTTATCGATGTCCCTTATTTTATTGATTTGTCTTATTCTGATTTCAATGGTTTACGACAGATGATATATATATATATATATATATATATATATATATAATAAGCGACTACCTTGTATCAATGATTTTGATCATAGCCGTTGTCGTGTGTTTGTAAATAAACGATGAAGGCTGATGTTGTAGTCTCTATATCTTGATGTAATAAAAGATAGTCTATAGTCTTTCCCAATATTATTTGTAATTATATTTGTTAATTCTTGAATATATATATTTATTATTTTATTATTTTGATATTATTATTTATTTATAAAATTCTCTTTTATTATTTTTATTTATTCTATTATTTAATTATATTATTAAATTCCATTTTTGAAGGGGAAAGAGATAAACATTGTGGGTTTGGATATCTAATAAAAGCTAAGTTGCTGGTTCGGGTTCGAGTTCGAGTTCGAAGAACCGGTTCGCCGGTTCGCTAAAATTTTGAAAAGGGGTTTGGGTTTGGGTTCGGGTTCGTTAGTACAAAAATATGCAATTTTTTTTATATATATACATATTTTGATATTTATGCAGCCTAGAAGCATGAGTTAAGATTAGAATGTCACATAGTATCATAAAAAGTAAACATTTAAACAATTAAAACACTTGTAAATTTGTAATCATAGCATCGTGAATCATGAATCCATGATCATACCATCATGAATCATGAATCCATGATCATACAATCATATACCTTCAAGTTCAAGTTCAACATCAAAGATTCAAACATTAAAATCAAATCAGAACATCAATTCAAGTATCATTGTTTGAAGTTCAACTAATGGATTAATAATTTATTGATATTCTTCTTCTTCATCATCACCATCTTCTATATGGAGCCTAATAAGACTCGAAGGTTAATTTTTCCCCTTTTATTGG
>MU223225.1:7634023-7649237 GCA_018584345.1 Thuja plicata
TTAATTTTTCCCCTTTTATTGGCGCAGTTTCCACCCCAAATTATTAAATGGGGGTTTGGGGGCAAAGCCCCCAAGACGGGGTCAAGGGGCAGCGCCCTTGTAGAGGTAGTAGTATCTCCCATGGACCTTATAGTAAATGGGGCATCTCAAGATGAAGTGCTCTTCATTCTCCGCCTCCTTGAGGGAGTTGTACAATAAGAAATAGGGATCAATCCTATTTCCTAAGGCAAATTTGGAAGGAAGATGACCCACTAGGCCCAAGAAGAATTAAGCGCTGAATGAGTGCAATGATCCTTCGCTTTAATTTAGGGTTGATTAGGTAAATGCAAGATTGAAGGCTAAATAGGAGGAAATAGTAAATTACATGAAATAAAGTAGATAAATCAACACTATATCCAGAAACGGGGTCTAGAGACTGCAAGTGACCTATGGAATCAATTTGAGGAGGACCTGGAGGGACTGGGTTGATTGGGTTGACTTGTTCCCTGCTCTTTTGATTGTTTTCAGTCGCAAACTGTTTGCAAGGTCTTGAACTTCCTGGATCTGATCCCGGTGCGAGCGCCATCTATTCTTGCACCTAGAAAAGAGGGGTTTGCGTTAGTCAAACCCCGGTTTGGAATCAACCTTGAAATGAAATGAAATAAAGGAAAACATGCTAACATAGAGCAGAGGCTAGATTTGAATCATGAAGTATATTATACCTTGGCAATGCAAATGCTTCTTTGAATGTGATTAAGAATGTTGATGCAATAGCTTGATTCCACACAAAAACCTAAAAGGAAATCATGAAAGACATGCCTTGCATATTGATTGTTGTAGTTTGCCACAATGCTTTATATGAAGAAGGGGAATGGAATGAATGCTTGAATGGATAGAAATGATCTTCTTCCTTGGTTGTGATCATGGGACAGAAACTTGCTTCAATAGAGAAGATTGCCTTGAAAACACCTTGGAATGCTTGAATGCTTAGATGCTTGAGTTTAGATCTTGAATGCTTATAAAATCTTGTATGTGGATCTCAATTCTTCTTGTGTATATGTCCAAATGAGGAGAGGTAGGTTGCTTATATATCCTTCACAAGCATTTTGGAGTGCAAAACTCGAAGAGGGTGGACGAGGATTTGGATTCCCTGCTTAACCATTGAGCCCAACCTCTGATTCCAATTTTGGAGGGTATATGGGGGAATAGGCTGTCTGGGTCTACCTATTCCCCCCAAGAAACCAATGAAATTTAAATTGGGGGTCCCAATTGGAGCGGGGATGTCAAAATGATAAGGAGAATCGGGGTTGGAATACCGGAAATCAATGCGGGAGCCCATACATGCTAAAATGGGGCCTAATTGAGCATCTAATTATAGGTGCTTACAATTTAGGACAGTACAAGAGCAAAGTTCATAGATCTGTTCTTAACGAAGAATATGGTGATTTGTGTCAACTTGTAGTTGGTGGGATCACACCCTCGGTCAAAAACCTCAAGTCATGTGATGTTAGAGATAGTGAGGACGACAGAAGATATCGTCTTCCATGTGTAAGAAATGCTCAGTGTAAAAAGCAAGCTTTAGTTTGAGTAACATAGGAGAGAGGTCCAAGTGACTTGGATGTACTATCAATGAATGTCCTCTCTGGCTGTCTAATGGTGATCTTTGAAGTAAGGAGCCGGGGATGATCCAACGAATACAAGAAAGGATGTAGTCTATTAATAGAGATGCCAACAGAAAGAACAATTAATGTAGTCTTTGAGTACAAAAAGTGCTGGTGTCAAAGGGAGAGAGTTTTGCTAATCTGAAATCTGAGTAACTTTTGTGTATTATCTATATGTCTAGTAATTTCTGTTTGTTTTTCTTGAGGCTGTAGCTGTAGTAAATTGTGCTGTGATGAGGCATTTGAGTTCATCCCATGGAACATCAAGTATCAACATTTAACTTGGCCTGGAGGTACCTGAAAATCTAAATGTCATGCAAATACCACCCCAAGAAAGCAACTGCATGTGCTATGGACATCTATAGGCATAAGAATATGGTACAGGTGGTAATTGGGTAAGCAATTTTTGGTTGTGTCCCTAATTTTAGCAGTGGATGCTGTTTGGTAAATTTAGAATCCTCGTGCAACAAAATCCTCATACAGAATATGAAATTCCAGCTCAAAAGTGTCATATAGAATATGAAATTCCAATATGGTACAGGTGGTAATTGGTTAAGCAATTTTTGGTTGTGTCCCTAATTTTAGCAGTGGATGCTGTTCGGTAAATTTAGAATCCTCGTGCAACAAAATCCTCATACAGAATATGAAATTCCAGCTCAAAAGTGTCATATAGAATATGAAATTCCATGCATCCTGGAAAATTTAAGCCCCATCTTCAATAGCACTTTGAAAAATTTCTCCTATGGAGGGAGTTGCTGCTCTGATGTTTTTGGGTGAGGTTCCAACTTTGCATTTTCGGATTTCATCACATTTTGTGGTATCATCTGGGGCATAAAAGTTGGAGCATCGGCCCCATCCATAGAACCAATATGGGAGATCCAGGAAATGAGATTGATTGATTTTTAGATTAAATGCTTGATAAAGAACAAGAATTTTATTGGACATTGTAGGCTTTCAAACTGCATTTATTTTCATAATTATACAACAATTAGAACATTTATTTTCCAAATTATACAAACAATTAGAACTACATCATTCATTGCTCAGCCTCCTGAATAAGCAGCTATAGTTGTCATGTTCTTTTGTCAACGGTCTTGGTATGTGGTACTGTTTGTACCAAAATGAGACATTGCCAAGGAGATGTGCTACTAAAATTCATTTTGTTGTTGAAACTATGTTGAGTTTTCAATATACTTGAAAGTGCTTTTATCTTTGTGAAGTACCCGACATGATCTACTTAGGACCTTAACACTAAGTATATCATAAATGTGTACAAAAAGATTTGTCATTTGTATATAGATGGTGGATGGTGGCATACATTAAATCTACGTTACCGGATACGCAGATCAGAGGCTGGATGCAGATGCGGGTTCGCTGTGGATGTGGATTCGCTGCAGATACGGATGTGGATGCAGATGCGGGTAGCTAAGGAGTCTGCAGGCTTTAGTATTTATTGGCATTAATGATTAATCTCATCGAATATATATTTCATACGCTGTATGTACTGGGAGCAGGCAGAGAGGCAGTTCCCAATGGTCAGGTTTAAGAGATGTTTATTTGATTTGTCTGGTCAATATTATTATCACATAACTTGATTTCCACATAACAATGATTGTTACCCGCGAATAATATTATCTGGAAAGTATTAATGCCAATATGTCATTAGATTACTATTGTTCAGAATAGTAAATTATTAATTAGTTAATAATTATGAAAAGATATGTAGCTCTTTATAAAACATTGCATCCTTTCAAGTTATAGATATAGATATGGCTTATTTGAATATTTGAACTATCAATTGGCATTTAATATTTATCTTTGGCATTTGGCATTGATCAATGATGAAGTATGATACTATAAAATGATTTAATTCTGTATATATATATATAAACGTACCCAAACACATCCAAACCCAGCAATTTTTTTTTCCATGTATCCACGTACTGGGTTCTCGTACCCGCATCCGCATTCGGATTCGAACCAGTAACTTAGCATTAAATGCATATCTTTTTCATATGAAAGCTCCCAGGGACTATATTCTGTGGTTGATAGAAAATAATGGTTTGCTTTGGGTACAATCGTTAATAAAATATTCCAATATTGAATTTTGTCTACTTTGGAGAAGATCACGATCCATAGAATTCAGATTCTTGAAGCTATAGAGTATAAACAGGTGAATAACAGGTTTAGGAAAGAAGCCTGGGATTAAATTTACCGGTACTAATATTACGCGATCCTAATCACTTGGCAGTCTGAATTAATTCATCTATTTAGCAATATTACATGCTTCTAATTGTTTAGTAGTCCAAATTTCTGTGTTTGAAGTCAACAATAAGAAATGTGATACTTAATCTTGCCTCAGCAATGGAGATCTAAACATGGTAGCTGACATGTGAATGAATCCTTGGTCACTAATACTAAATTAAAGTAAATTTCCTTAGAAGAAGATGTAGAAAAGTGTGTTTTCTATATTGTAATTAGTAATTTATAATACATAATAGAAACAGGTCTGACTTAGTGTTCACCCTGTTTTGTCTGGTGGAATCTTAGACAGCTTCCAATTAGGTTATGTGTCATTGTGATGATTACTGAGGTGTAGAGTGGTCAATTTGATTGATATTTGACACTATTTATTGTAATTAGCAAAGCAAACTCTTAGGCCTAGATATTTTTGACCAGATGTCTTTGGGTATTTCATCAACATTAATGACTCAATGTTTGTTGCAGGCATGGATCAACCAAAGTTTCTAATCATGATGGATAATTCCTAGACTTCGCCTGAAATGGTAATTTAGTTGCCAATTGGGTTGATTAGATATACTTGTGCATCAAATCCAGAAGCATGGGTTTTTTGTAGCCTTTGTGGTGTGCAAAACTAATTTTGGTTCAAGAGAATATGGGTGGAGCTTGTTCAAGGAAAAGAGACCAACCAGACAGTGCAGAAGATCTCCAGAGAGGAGGATCAGGGAGATCTAGTAGAAGTATCAGCCTTCGATGGCCAGTGAACCCACCTTTTCGTGTTTCAGGAGACATTGGCAAGGGAAGTGCAAAACTTCCTTCTCTTATGCAGCTCTCTGTTCAAAAAATTTGTGAGGTAAGAATGTGCTCATTTGATTTATTGAATAAACAATAAGGAAAGTTCCAAACCGGGATGGCTCATGCTAAAATGATGGAATGCCCTCTGATTTGTTTTTCAACACAGACAATTGAGAGGTATGAATCCTTTGCAATGCTACCAAGAGATCTAAGTCAACAAATTTTCAATGAGTTAGTCCACACACAAGTTCTCAAAAGAGAATCACTCCAAGCTTTTCGTGATTGTGCTCTTCAGGTATTTTCTTACTCGAGAACTGACAGAATTGATCCATCAGTTTGGCAGTTGGAGATATATAAGCTCTTAGCAAGGGATGGTATATTATAGCAAATGATCTAACTACTGTTATTACTTTGTTTTTTCTGAAAGGATGTTTTTCTGGGATTCTATACAAGTGTGGAAGATTCATGGCTTGAAATTCTTGCTACACAAGGGCCATCTCTGTTGGCAGTTGATATTAGCGGTTCAGCTGTGACAGATTCAGGGCTTGTGCGCTTGCGAGATTGTCTAAATTTGCAGTTGCTGAACTTTAATTATTGTGACTACATTTCTGATGTTGGTCTAGGATATGTGGCAGGTAGTTTTCATGAATTCTCTTTTTATTTTTCACCAATCACTTTACAATCCATGCTTTTTCCTATTGAAGCTCAAACAGAAGAAGCGCTTCTCGAATTTACCTTTTTTCTTGTAGAGAATGATACAATTTTTTGGGAATGTTTCCCATATTTGTGATGTGCCTTATTATTATAACTTGATGAACTTTATGGTTCGAGGTAAACATCATTTTTTCTGGTCTTCTACAATGTGTGTTGTTTCTCCTTTTGTTTCATTTTCTCTCAGTAATAAATTGTAATTATCAGAATGGTACTTTCTGCTCTACCAAAAACTAGAATTGTCCTGGCAGATTCTATTTTCTGAACTGCTTCATGCATTATATTGACAGATTTACATTATTATGGTGCACACCAGCCTTTTATTGATACTTTGAGTCAATATTTCATGATTGTCTATGAAACACCACGTATTTATTGAAATGTATTTCTCTAAGTAGCCGATACTGATTCTGGTTCGAATTCGAATTCGAATTCGGGGATTCGGTAAAAAAAAAAAATGGGCCGGATCCTGATTCTGTGGGTATGCATATAGACATTTTTGAAAAATAAATAAATAAATAAATAAATAAATAAATATATATATATATATGTATATATATATAATATGTATGTATGTATATTCATAGATTCCAATGTCCATACATGTAACATGTCAATGCTCATTCATCATTAGTTCAAATTCAAACTTCAAACATATATTGATAATAATAAGAAGTTAGATGCGTGATTCTCATAAAATGATAAATCTCTCATAAAATGATAAAATCCATAATTGCCAATATATGATTATATCATATTCATACTTTGCAAAAGTCTCAAAATGTCATTACATGATGAACAAAGCAAAAATGGTGAAAATGCTTGAGAGATGAATGAATGACCATCAAATGACCAAATGTATGCTTTACTGGTCGAATTAGGATTTATAGGCTTTTTAGTTTTAAAAAAGAATAAAAAATTGGCTTGTGTGGCCCATTTTTGGGCACCCACATGTTTGGATTCTCGTGGATTCTGTTAGGATTCCGGATTCCAGTCCGGAATCCTGCCAGAATCCGGGCAGAATCCAAGCAGAATCAGGTTCCGGATCGTACCAGAATCAGGATCCGAGGCATATCAGAGGGATCCGGTAACATATTTCTTTAATTGCTTCCTTTTGATTTTTTTGGTATTATGCTGGTAATAATTTGTAAACTTACCAAAATGGTACTCTGCTTTTCCTGAAGGTTGAAATTAGTATTGTTTTGAATGCCGAGGACATACTGCCATACTGAATAACATTTTCTGAATCACATTGCATTGAGCTTTGGGGGTCAATATTTCATTATCATATATGGATTACTATAAGCACTACAATTTCCTGTGTACACCATGCTTTGACATGCACACTCATTTTTGTGAAATCAGTGGCAGTTGGTTGATTTATTGCTTCTATTCCAAGAGTTCAGAATATGTTCAATGGTTAGGGATCCTAATGTCTGTTTTTCCATTCCATTTGGGAACATAGTTCTGGTTAAATTTTTTATGTGTTAAATTTCTTGTAGTGGGGTGCATTAACTGGCAAAAGTCATGAATTTCTGTGTCAAAAATTAATTTTTTGAACTGCTCAGGTTTTACAAACTTAACCTCCCTCAGTTTTAAAAGAAGTAATGCAATAACTCCAGCTGGCTTGCATGCCTTAGCGGGCCTTGTGAAACTGAAGAGCCTGGATCTAGAGAGATGTTCACAGATTCATGGGGGACTGGTTCATCTAAAAGGTGAGTTATGCTCTATTTGTTCTTTGGATAAAATTTGACAGCTGGATATCATTTTAATTGAACCATGGTTATCAGATTTTGCCTTATACAATATCCAGAGATTTTAATTTGCATTGGCTGTCTGAATTGGTTGAGCAATCACTATTTTGTCTTACTTTTTAAATATTTGACAGACATGTTTAACAGATTTTGAATACGGAAAACTATTAAATCATAGTGAAAGCTATATATGTACACAAGCTTCCAAAATCGATGATAGGTCATTGTGTAGATGGTCATTTATTGCATTTTTAGATGTTTATGTATTGTACATACCGATCGATTATGTCACAAAGTTCATGTTCGAGTTCAAGTTTGACAACAATGAAATTTGGATGAAGTTCAACAAAGCTAATTATTCGACTTTAAATTCGACTTATATATATTTGAATTATATATATATATATAATAAATCCATTAGGTTGTCAAAATAATTTAACAATTCTAAATTTAGAATTTAATTACATTATATAATAAAATAGTCAAATGCATTATTTATTAAAATAAAATAATATTATGTTAATTTAGAATTAATATTAATATAAATGTTTTCACTTGTTAAATTAAAATTATTAAAAATAAAACAATATGATTAAATTTGAATACATTATGATAAATTTAGAAATTATATTAACATAAATATATTCAAATTTTTTATTTCAATTTGTCAATATATAAATATGTAAAATTTTACAAAAGAGGTCTCAATATTCAGACGGACTTTCATTTCTGTCATATGCAAAGAGATGGATTTTTCCATCAAAGGCGGGATGGATTTTCGGTTACGTGCGCAATGAAGTTTTCTGTTATGGGCGTTCCTGTTGCGGCAAACTGGCTCTCCCAAAAAGTTTGTTCTGGCTAAACTGAAACTGTACACAATGTCTATGTTTCTAGCTCTCGAACGGGCTTAGATACTTCATCAATTGCAATTTGCAATGGATTTCTGGTGATTCCTAAAGATGAAAAACACAGAAATCTTAATCCGTACGAATTTGACCGAATTTTTAAAATTCAATAAGAGTTCTCCAAACTTCGAACTTCATACACAAAGTTCGGCGAACCCTGTGACTAAGCCGATTGACACTACCAAAGAATGCTTGGGAGTTATGAAAGCACTCTTCATATACACTGAAACAAACCAGATAAAACACTCAGAAATTAGGCATACAAAGGATTCTAATGAATTAAAAACAGAAATAGATTTTTGTTTCATATATATATGTATATATGTTTATTTTGTAAATATAAACATACTATAGAAATAACTGCTAACATCAGACTACTTACTATGCTTACCTATCACATTTGTTTGACTTCTTGAAGCTTCCAGAATCTGCAAGTATTCTTTACTAGATGCTGGTAAATCTCCACACCCTGCTTTACCCTTCCTTCATCATGCAATACTTGTTTGATGCTGAAGGTTTTGATCCTCAGCTTGCTGTAAATGCATCTGTCAATTTTCGTCCAAGGCGCCAAATTGATGTAGCTACATCACAATAAGAATGAAGGTTATTGGTTTGTGATTTCAACAATGCTTTATCTTTCCTTTCCAGCACTACCTATGCTCTCCAACATATGTGATCTAAATACATTGAAATCAATCATACATTTGGTGGTTTGATCAAGGTAGTTATGACTGACGGATTCACTACCCTTTGTACATGAAGGATTCAGCAGCTGAACATCACTTTGAGAAGACACCAAATAAGTGAAGATATCTATGTGGTTGACATGGGCAATACATCTATGGTTTTGGGCATTCAGTGGTTACATTCTTTGGGTAGATAATACCTAGATTTTCAGAAGACGGAGCTATTATTCCAACATAATGGCCAAGAGGTGATTATACAAGGTCTATTAGGTGGATCTTTGAGGGTTGTGACAACCACAAGGATGGAGAGAGCATTTAGACATGGGTAGCACAGTGTGTGATCACTGATAGACTTTCTTGTAAAGAAGATAAGACCACCCATATTGATATTCAATCTATTCTAGACAAGCATAGCGTGGTTTGTAGCAATATTCCACCAGGATTGCCTTCTAAGAGGGGTTTTGAGCACACCATGGAATTAGAAGAGGGAGCAAAACCAATTATTTTTTGATAAGTGGAGCAAAACCAATTATTACCATGCCTTACCGCCAATTAAAGAGGATGTAAGGAAGATTTTGACAAAGCAATTAAGGAATTGCTTGATATGGGGCACATACAACCTAGCTCTAGCCCTTTTGCTTCTTCTATGGTGTTGGTAAAAAAGATGGATCTATGAGGATGTGTGTGGGTTATAGGATACTTAATAGATAGATTATCAAGAACCGCTATCCCATCCCTAGGGTTGATGAATTAATTAATGAACTCCATTTGGCAATATATTTCTCTAAGATTGACTTGCATTCTGGATACCACCAAATAAGGATGGAGAGAGGATGTTCACAAAATTTCTTTCAGGTGTCATTTTGGACATTTTGAATTCCTAGTTTTACCATTTAGATTTACTAATGCTTGGGCTACATTCCAATCTTGCATGAACTAGGTATTCAGGTAATAGTTGAGGAAATTTCTTTTGGAATTTTTTGACGATATTGATTTATAGTAAAACTTGGGAAGATCATTTAAGACTTATTGATGAGGTATTGAGAATACTTGAGCAGTAGTCACTTATTTGCTAAAGCATCCAAATGTGAATTCGGGATGATTGAAATCTTGTATTTGGGGCATAAGATCAATGCCTAAGGATTTTGTGTAGATGAGAAAATTGAGGCAATAGTAGATTGGCCTCAACCAATACTTTAATACATTTAAGGGGATTTGTAGGAATCTGTAGTAATTACAGAAGGTTTGTCAAAGAATTTTCGAGGTTGTCTGTCCCATTAACAAATTTAATTAAGGTGCATTTTCATGGAGCAAGGAGGCACAAAAAGCTTTTGACAAGATCAAAGAGATAATGAGTTCTTGCCTAGCATTAGCTAATTCAGATTTTTCTATTCCATTCGAATTAGATTGTGATGCTTCAGGAGAAGGTATTGAAGTTGTGTTAATGCAAAATAAACATCCAATAGCCTTTGAAAATCGCAAGCTCAAGGAAACATAAAGAACTATTCTATTTATGACAAAGAGATGTTAGCTATTATTCATGCGTTAGCCGCGTTTAGACATTATCTTTAGTATTAACTAAGTCTTTAATTATTCATGTGATCGCTAGTTTCTCTTGTATTGATATTATTGAGTCCGCATATGTGGTTGATCTTCCTCAGTGGTGATGCTATTTGACTTGGTTTGATGATTGACCAGGTCTTCATTCCTGCACCATTTAATTTAACCAAGTGATGTTAATATTTTATACTAGCTGACGATGATATGTATTTCCCAATTGCTAATATGAACCATATGCTATTGCTGGTTCTCAACCATAAGAGATAAGCGGCGATCTTGTGATAAACAATGGAATGAAATTGTGAAGTCTTATTGCAGTAAGACAATCTCATACTCTGTTTTGTCTATTCTGTCAATATTGGGTCAGGGTCATGATAAGTCCTCCCCTCCCGAATTTGCTTGCCCTCAAGCAATCCTAGATTTGGATGATGAAATACATCAGCGCCTTCCTCAGTTACATCTTCTGTTGGTAGACCCTTCCATTTGACGAGGTACTCCTCGATAGTCTTGTTTCCTTAGTTTCTTCTCTCATACATTAAGTATAATCTTTGGCTCCAATATCAATTTACCTTCATCATCAAGTAGTGGTGATTCTGAGCATGGGATGATGTGTTGCCCCAACACCTTTTTAAGGTGAGACACATGAAATATGTTGTGAATTTTGCTATTTTGCGGTAGATCTAACTTGTAAAGCTTCTTCTCCAATCTTCCTCAATATTTAATATTGCCAGTAGAACTCGGGCTTAGGCTTCTTCTTTGCTTCACTATTTTTGAGTGACAATTGTTTGTATGGTTGCAACCTCAAGAAGACCAAATCTGTGATTTTGATTTCAAATGTTCGCCCAGTTCTCTTCTTATCCATGTGCACCTTTTGCTGCTTCTGTGCTTGTTGGAAGTTATCTTTAAGCGCATTCATGATGCCCATATTTTGCTATATGAAATCTCTAGGTCATGGCACACAACTTTCTAATTGGATCGAGTCTCCAAAAGATGTTGCTATGTATCCATACAATGCTTAAAAATGGCATATCCCTATAGACATATGGTGGGTGGTATTATGACAATACTCCCCCAAATGAAGCCACTTAGTCCATGCATTTTGCTATCTCGTAACATAATTCCTTAGATACCCCTCCAACCATTTGTTGACAATTTCTATTTGTCCATCAGTCTGTGGATGGTAATTAGTTCTGGGGGTTAACCTTGTTCCGAGTAGTTTGAATAGCTCTTGCCAAAATAAACTAAGGAAGACACTTACAGGAAATGTTATAGAAAGGGACATTGCACCTTGCCTCATAAAATCAAGTTGTAGGATGGATGTAAGTGAATAGTTTATGTTGCATGAAAAACCAACATTGAAAAGTTGTTTCGAAGAGGATAAAAATGATAGTATAATGTTGTTAGCATCACTATTGAAGTTTTTTTACCATATTTTTTGATCTCTTTATTTTTCCTTTTAACCTTTATTTCTTGTTGTGTTTTTCAAAATTTATAGCTATTCTTTAAAGTAAAAAGTATTTAAAATAAAATAGGTACCAATAGAAGAAGACAAGTTAGAGTAAGTGGACGCTTTTGTTTTGGTCCAAATTTTGTTTAGCTAAAACCCTGGGAACTTAGTATGGGACAAATACTTTTGTTTATTGTCAGACTTGTCTTGATGGACAATAGAATTTTATTTATGCTATCTATGGCAAACATGAATTTGTAAATAGCTAGGTAAATATGCAAGTTTTGCATCAATTAGGGATAAAACATTGAAAGAGATTCACTTATATGCCTAACTTTAATGAAGTATGGGCATTGTAAAATTTCATTATAAGGATTAACACAAAAAAAATGTTTTTTTCAAACGATTGTGGTGAAATGGTTAGGGGTGAACTTATATCATCTCTTTTGAAGTGCTTGTGTTGTTCTCGATTCATTGTCACTGTTTTCATTCTAGCTTCCGTCTTCCTTTGTTCTTCTTTTATTGTAGGACATTTTATCTTCACTTTCTATGTCCATTGCTCAATTGTAGGCTTTAGAATAGGATGAGGGTGGTACTATTTTCATGTTTTTTCTTAGTGACAAATATGAACCTTCAATGAACCACTTCTTTTTTAGATCGTCATTTGGTTCTATTTCCAAATTTACAAGCAATTCTTCAAGTTTATAATTGTTTTCATTCTTACCTTGTTTTGCATTGTACATTTGTACTACTATTTCAATATTACCACAAAGCAATTTAAAGTTTTCTTTGAAGGCCTTCATTAATCTCTCCCATGTATTTATGGAGGTTTGGTCAATTTCTACATACTAGTCAATCACTACACCTCGCAAGGTGACTAGAAAGGATCGTAGCCAAATTGCTTGATCGTCTTTCTCATTTTCTATCTAGATTGTTTCACAAATCTTTTAGTGCCTAACCGGATCCTTTGATCCATTGCCTATAAACTTGGGCAACTTTTGCTTTTCTCCACTAGGGCTTGCATGGTTTTATTTTGATGCAAACCCAGAGAATGGAATTTGCTTGCTTGGGAATTTTGTTTCGGACGTTCTAGTGTTTCTCTTGCACTCTTGCCCACACAGGAATTCTCATCTTTTCCCCTGTCTTTAGCCTTTTTGGCACTTGCTTTGCCTTCATATTCTTTTATACACCCTTGGCTCAACTTCTCCTTCCATCGACTACCTTACAATGTCTGGAGGTCACTCTTGTACAATTCTATGAAGAAACATGACTTTGTCTACCAACTTGTCTTGATTTTTCAACTTGACTATGTTCTCGGGAAGGGCTCCAATTTTGGAATCTATGGTTGTATTTTCGTCAAGTGTTTCTCATAATCTTCTCCTTTGTTCCTTTTACTCGATGATCCTTAAAGATCGCTTTATCTCATGGTCGTTACCACCTTGTGGCCTCTTGTCGGCTTTATTGGGATCTAAGGGCATGAATCACTTAAATCTAACCTGATTTCTTTTAAGGCAACAACACCAAATGTATACTTCTCAATCTGATAAAATGAATACTTGAATTAATAATACAAATGACAATGCATACCAAATACAAGAGTAAAATATATCTTTATTCACACACGGAATTATTATAGAAGAAGAATAGAGATGGCCAGCCAAGGATTGGAGTCGATTTGACTAGACCATTCTACTTTCCTTGATGATACACATTCTATTTAAAGGACTCAATGATTGCCAAGAGGAACACAATTGTCAACCAATCAATGCTTTTAACTACTAGATGTTTACAACTAATCAAAGCAGTTAATATGAACAATGAATACATTGTTGGATAACTAATATTATTGTAAGATAATAATAGACATTGTACACTGACTACACTTGCTTCTATCATCTCCAGCCTAAGTTTCCTATGGACGCCACGAGTTCCTCTATTAGGACTTTTGTGGTGACTGTTGATGATGGAACTCCCTTTTCTTACCCATGTCTATATTTAATTCCCTTCCAGGATTCATTGGTTGTTTATTTGGCAAGGGGCCTTCCTTTGACAGGGGTATTCTATTATTTTGCTATCTTTTATCTTTGACTTATCTAAGGCTTACCTATTTTGGAATCAAACTTCAACCTCTCTAGGATCTTCAATTTTTTTGGTTTTAATTTTTAGGACTTGTACCCTTTATTATATCTCATCATCCTAATTGTAATGTCCCCACTTTTGAAATATAATTTAATAATAAATGATAATAAAATTAAAATACAAAGGAATACAAATTAAATATTAAATTAAAATATAAAAGAATATAATTACACATAATTCAGATTTGATTAAAGTTAATGAATGGTCAAAAGGCACGAAATGATAAGTTGCGACTCCCTCAAGTATGAAGTATAAAAGGGAGAAGAGAACTTCATTTGAAGGGGGAGAATAGGGAATGAGAAGTACAGATATGATTTAAATAGGAACTGCAGATTTGATTGTGAAATGGTGTATCTCTTTCAAAGGGGCAGAAATAATGAAGAGATGCACTCTTCCAAAGGGTGCTAATGGTGAAGGGTTTTGAAGGGTTGTGTCTCTTGGCAAAGGGCATTTATGATGAAAAGGTGTGACCTCCCTCACATCAAGAGATATGAAGGGAAGAGGGTTCATTTGAGGAAAGGGAAGGAAGGTTACGACAGATAAGTGGAATTCAAATCAGGAATACATGACATCTGAACAGTGACAGCAAAAGACTGTAAGTAATAGGATACTCTGTTTCAGGAATTAAAAAATATATCGCTGGCAAACAGCAATGAAGTAATACTGATCACTGAATATTATATCTGAATCTTCTTAGCATAAAGAACCAGTATATGGTCAAATATATATATATATATATATATATATATATATATGAATTACATATCAGAAGCATATGACTGAATTAAATAATTGAAAGATTAAATATACATATCTGAACAATCTATAATAGTTATCTAAAAGATCTAATATATCTAAACTATAAGAATTATCTAATACATATAAATATTATATATATGTTATTCATAATGAAATCAAAATTATATATATTTTCTACTGTATTATATAAATGTATATTTGGCCAATATACATATATTATGTACATTTGAATATCCCAATATATACGTATAAATATATGTTCAGATTTGTTACTATTTAGTACCTAAAGAGGAAGGGACTGTGATGTTTCCAAGGAGGGGCTTGTATAAATCCAAGCAATGGCTATCTGCCCCAAGATAGGGTAGGGATCAGCGACCCTGAGCGCGTTGCGGGCATAGTCCCAAGAAAGGCCAAGGGCTTGGATCTGTAAACTTTGAGGGAGCACATTGTAGTTGGTATCTAGGCACCTTGGATAACACCTACTCCTTTTGTCTATGAACTGGAATAGTAATAAGGTTGGATATGAGTGTTAATGAATATACAGATAACTTAATCTGATTAAATAAATGAATAGTTC
>MU223225.1:7649287-7668446 GCA_018584345.1 Thuja plicata
AGTAATAAGGTTGGATATGAGTGTTAATGAATATACAGATAACTTAATCTGATTAAATAAATGAATAGTTCTTTTAACTTCAAATGTCTTATATCCCCTTAGCTTGGGACATAAATATCAAATCTGAGTTAATTTGGTAATAACTGAGACTAAACCCAATTAGGGGACATTACACTAATTTACTTTGGTCATTTGTTGACATTATTTTTTCTCTGTAGACAACAGTAGAAGGCTGTTTGTAAATTTGAGAGCTATTTATGTATGTGTCACTTACTAAAAGGTAAATAGCGAAACGTAGGTCTCTTTATAAGTGAACCTTGACAATATGCCATAAACAAGAGAACCTTGGGAATACGTGTTGAATTTCAGAGCTATCTAAGATGCCTTAAACAAGGGACGCTACATAGGAAATCCCAAGACAGCAATCTATTTTGTACTTTGAGTAGAATCAACAAGATCATTCCAAGACACAATGGACATACTTCGTTGCATTTTTGAATTTTTTTAGTTCTATATGGGAAATCCGAGAGATGATATTTCTACTCGCAAATGATTATTGTTGTCTTATTCATTATGGTTGTACTAGATATTCGTGTTTTGTTTGTAAATATATTTCTGTATTTATCTCAAAAGTATCTGAGCATTCCACATGTAGTTTCTATGAGCACTAATGCGTCCTGGTCACTTGTGGGAAAATATATTATTGTATTATATTCTATTTGACTGGCAATTTGGGGAAGCATCTATTGGAATTGCTTGAAATTCAAATTCTGTAATTTATTCAAGTTTCTATTCTTGCTTTTTTAAAGTTCTTTTGTTGCAAGTCCAATCTAGTGCTTCTATACATGATATTCCACAATTTAATCTTGTTTTGCATTAGGTAGTGCATTTGCTCTGTATTGTGGTGTCCAATGTTAATTGGGCCATCATGTTTGAGGCTCCTTGTAATAGAAGAGATAAAATAATAAAGCAACAACATTCCACACAATAATGGCTAATAGAGCAGAAAATCATATAACTGTCCAAAGCAAGAAATGATAGCTGGAATAATGAAATGATGAAAGATGATAGCTGAACTGCTCCGAGGGAGTGACCTTCAAATGCACCAAGCCAAGAAATAAGCCTTCTATTTAGATGAAATTTCTCGTGTCCTAATTAAGTGGACGTGACATTTAAAAGGAAAATATAAGAAGATACTACAAAGTACCCTATAGTTATGTGCATCATATTTCAGTTACGCCTATACCACTCACAAATTTAAAATTCTGAAAAATTAGTTGTTGTTGACAACTTCAAGTTCTTGTGTAAATATTTTATGGTACTGTGCATGCTGGAATTAAATGTTACTTCAAAGCAAGTCTTGCTTTTTCAAGATCACAAGTGCCACACACTATGTGATGGCTACTTAAGTTTCTTGTTGCCTTGAATTTTGTAGTTATGTTGTAGATGCGAGTTTGTCACTTTGCAGAAATGCTTCAGTCTGGGTTGTAGACTTTGATGTTTGAATCTAATATATTATATTTTAATTACTTCTAATATATTATAAAATATATTAAACGGCGGTCGGTGTTGAAAGGCTGCGTCGACCTTAGAGGTGTGACTGGGCCGCAGCCTTAAGGCTGCAACCAGTCGCACCCCTAAGAGGGTGACGATACGTGGAGGGGATGTGACTCCCCCTCCCACATAGATATTAATAAGACTGTCTAAACAGTCAGAGGGGCAGCACAGAAAACAAAATGGAATAAGATCAAAAGAATTATCGGGATTTGCTAATTCAACCCGCATCACAAGTATGTATAAAAATTATATATTTCTTTTCTGATATATATTTAAATATATATATATAAAATTAGAGACTCACTTATATACATTATTGGAATTCTTAACAATGATAATGTATTCATGTATATATATCTAATTTTGAATTTTAATGCATAATTCTAAGACTTATACTCTGATTTTATAATCAATGTTATTTCAACTAATACTTATACATTTATATGTATGCTTACTAATTAGGATGATGATATAGAAATCATATAGAATGAATTTTATATTCATTAAAGATTGATTCCTATATCTGGAGGGCGCTAATGGAAATTGTTATAGTTTCCTTAGTCTCGAGATTGTTATAATCTCATGTAGGCAGTATATATATTGATACCAGTCATATGCATATGCGTAGGCTTGGATAACGTTCATCATTTCCAAGAGATACTTAGGAGCAGTGCTCTATGGGAAGATGTGCCGAAAGTCCAGGTTGCTTAGAATGGATCATATATCCTTCAAGCGGAGAACTTGGAATCTTGTGAAGCCCGACCTAGAGGCAGCTCTTAGGATCAAATCCCCCGTACTAACTTAGATAATGGATTACTTAGGAGCAGTGCTCTATGGGAAGACGTGCCGATAGTCCAGGTTGCTTAGAATGGATCCCATATCCTTCAAGCGGAGAACCTGGAATCCTGTGAAGCCTGACCTAGAGGCAGCTCTTAGGATCAAATCCCCTATACTAATTTATAAAATAGAAATAATGGGTTGAATATTATATATTATCTTCTACTAATGATGGTTTTGCAGGGAATTGCTATATGGAAACAAGAAGGGACATTACAATAACATTCCACACAATAATGGCTAATAGAGCAGAAAATCATATAACTGTCCAAAGCAAGAAATGATAGCTGGAATAATGAAATGCACCAAGCCAAGAAATAAGCCTTCTATTTAGATGAAATTTCTTGTGTCCTAATTAAGTGGACGTGACATTTAAAAGGAAAATATAAGAAGATACTACAAAGTACCCTATAGTTATGTGCATCATGTTTCAGTTACGCCTATACTGCTCACAAATTTAAAATTCTGAAAAATTAGTTGTTGTTGACAACTTCAAGTTCTTGTGTAAATATTTTATGGTACTGTGCATGCTAGAATTAAATGTTACTTCAAAGCAAGTCTTTCTTTTTCAAGATCACAAGTGCCACACACTATGTGATGGCTACTTAAGTTTCTTGTTGCCTTGAATTTTGTAGTTATGTTGTAGATGTGAGTTTGTCACTATGCAGAAATGTTTCAGTCTGGGTTGTAGACTTTGATGTTTGAATCTAATATATTATATTTTAATTACTTCCAATAGGACTCACCAATTTGGAGTCGTTGAATATTGGATGGTGCAATTGTATAAAGAACTCAGATATCAAACATCTTGCTGGTATGTAGTGGTAACGATTCAATTATAAAAAAGTTGGTTTAGAGTTTACTTAAAGCCTTGGTTTGCATCCTCATTGTAATGCACAATTTGTAATATAAAAATATACTTGGTTTCATAAAGGTTATACACAATTTTGAACTCAGATAAGCTGAATAAGTTGGTAGAGGAAGTGGACAAAATATGTTCTCTGTTGGAGTTTGATCTAATGAATTAGCGTAAAGCATGTGGTTTTTAGTCACCATCTGTGCGTGCCTTTTACATTTATCAAAATTAAACCATTTAGATAAGCCTTTTACATTTATCAAAATTAAACCATTTAGATAAGCCTTTTATGTGTCTGAAAGCTATAAAGGGAATTCTAATAATATTTCTCTCTTGAACATAAAAAAAGGTCAATTGATATCCTCTAAAGTGGATTGCAAATTTGTTTTGAAAAGTTGATTCAATTATTGTGTAGGTTCCAAATTGTTTCTATTCATGGTATACTATTTCTTTCCTCATCTTCAGTGGTTTCTTGCATAAGTAGCATTATTGGTATTTGTTTGGCAGGGTTACTCTTTGTAGTCCATCATTGTGTTGATGAAGCTATTGATTTAGACCAAGCAGGCAATTCCCCTAATGTCAGTTGAATATTTAACCAAGTTAGGATTGGTATCAGATTTGAAATATATGAAGGCACATCATTTATGTAGAAAATGCCTTGCTATCTGGCAGTGCTTCATTTTACATCACATTTAACCCAGAAAATTGTACCGTCGTTTCTAGTTTTTATACTATAACTGTGCCTCTCCATGCATTTTCTACTATATATATATATATATATATATATATAGACACATGTAATTTGCACAAAAATAATACAGAATTGATTCACATTTGATACACGACAGTGCCAAAACTAATTGATAATTCAGTGTTACAACATAAATGTCAAATCATTGCAAAGTAGTATATGCAATTTAAAAAATCTGCATATTGGTCTCCATTGAAAGCATCTGAATCATCAGTTGGTTCTGCCACTCCCACTAGCTACATCATGTGTAGGATCCATATCATCATCTAAAGTGTCTGTAGCTAGTTCTAAAATAGATGCATCCAAGCTGGCATGCTTAGGGGTTATATCCCAACTATTTGATGCCTCTTGCTTGTAGTCAACATCCCTATGTATTAGGTGTTAATGTTTTACCAGGAATCGAAATAAGCAGCAAAACATGACAGAATAAAGAATAATGAGACACTAATATTTATCCTGGGAAAACCCTTCTACATGAGGGAAAAACCCAGCCAAACCGCAAAATGGTCTCCTTTATTTATGATAAAATTGACTAAATACAATATCTTCCTAATTCCAAAATACTCTATATAAACTTTCAGAATTATTAGAAGAAAACTCTGGGCACAGCATCTCAAAGAAAATATACATTGAACTGAAAGCTCCTATCACAAGATATAATCGCTTCTCAAAATAATATGAGTGCATCAATCTGTGTAATCATCAACTAAACTGTGACACAAAATAGAGACCATATATATAACATAAGCTCACAAACCATCCATCATTGAGTTCAAAGGAATATGAGGAGATAACAGCAAGACCTCTTGAAACGGTAGACCATTCACATGGAAGAGATGACTCTTTGTGTGCAGACGCGAGAGCCTCTTTAGTTGCCCATGACGCAGGAGACTCTTCAGTTGCTCACGACGCCACATACACAACCACCTCACCCATACACGGTGACTTTTCATGTATCCCGACAAGAGTCTCTTCTTGAATGATCATAAAATAGTGACAATAAAATTCCTTCTGAAGCTACATACTTCAACACTCCCTCTTAGCAAAGAAGGAATTTTCTAGATACTTGAGTCATGAAATCTCTCAACATGATGTCCATCAAGGCTACACCCATGAGTGTCAGCAGCAACCTTTATCACAAATTCTCTTAACGTGATTTTGTCATCTCAACATGACGAACATAAGAAGCTGCAACAAAAATGTCAGTAACAAAAAAAATCTCATCACAGATTTTCTCAACATAATATTGTCATCTTCGTATCACATTCACCATGGCTACTCCCAAAGGATGAAAGAACAGAAAACTAAGTCATGGAGTCTCACACATGACTTCCACCATAGCTACTCCCAGAGGGTGGAACAAGGGCTTTCACCCCAAAGTTCTCTTGCAGAGACGAATGCATTAACAAGGGATTGCACCTTGAACTTCTCCCTCACGGAGAAGAACAAGGGATTGCACATCAAACTTCTCACTCACAGAGAAGAACTCATTAACAAGGGATTGCACTTCGAACTTCTCCCTCACAGAGAAGAACTCATTACATCACATCACATAATAGGAACAAATGAATGTTGAGACTCCCTCTCAGCAGGGGCAACATTCTCATTGCTAAAATAGAGCTGATTTCAATGTTTGACGAAATAAGGACCTTTTGTAGTTACACTGCTACATGAGCTTGCTGATCCTCTGCAAGGAGCATGGCACTCTCCATCTACCGCTCAAGCTCCCTTTGAATATAATTTCCTCCTCTTAGAATAAACTGATCATAAGAGAATCTAAATAGGTTCTTCAAGAGATGTTTCCAGTAAAGAGCCACCAACTCAGTTCAGGATGCAATCTCTCATCATCCTTGTGCTCCTCGATTCGTCCTGGAAGCATATTAGAGAGATTAGAAATAGACTCAAACTAGGTCCCAAAGAGAAATATACAGACTAATGCTAGAAGCATACATGATTCACTTTTCTCAATTTTATTCCATGAATTAACTACATAAAATTCATGATCAATATTCAAGGGTACAATCATAAAATACTAATCTCTTTATTTATATATCCGTCTTTTAATAGTTGCAAGTAGGTTTCACAGCCACTGTGCAAGCCAGGCAAGGCAACACAGCCTGTAGCTCTGAGTTCTTTGAGCCATAGAACCCATGTTTATGTAGACAGATCTCACAGAAGCACTGAGATTCAATCCGAATATTTCGAACCAATATATATTTAATGCAGAAACAATATAGTCTGATTGCTGATGGCAGAATGAATACTACTTCTAATTCCATGCACAAGATGCTTGCTTACACCTGCTTTGATACCATGTTAATATTTTACCAGGAATCGAAATAAGCAGTAAAACATGACAGAATAAAGAATAATAAGACACTAATATTTATTTTGGGAAAACCCTCCTACACGAGGGAAAAACCCAGCCACACCGCAAAATGATCTCTCCTTTATTTATGATAAAAGTGACTGAATACAATATCTTCCTAATTCCAAAATACTCTATATTAACTCTCAGAATTCTTAGAAGAAAACTCTCGACACAACATCATAAAGAAAATATAAAAAGAACTGAAAGCTCCTATCACAAGATATAATTGCTTCTCAAAATATTATGAGTGCATCAATTTGTGGAATCATCAACTAAACCATGCTACCAAATAGAGACCATATATATAACATAAGCTCACGAACCATCCATCATTGAGTTCAAAGGAATGTGAGGAGATAACAACAAGACTTCTTGAAACGATAGACCTTTCACATGGAAGAGATGACTCTTCGTGTGCAGACGCGAGAGTCTCTTCAGTTGTCCATGATGCAAGAGAATCTTCAGTTGCTCGTGATGCCACATACACAACCACCTCACCCATACACGGTGACTTTTCATGTATCTCGACAAGAGTCTCTTCTTGAATGATCATAAAATAGTGACAATAAAATTCCTTCTGAAGCTACATACTTAAACAATAGGAGGTGCAAGTTGGAGTGGACATAGACTAAAGCTTCAGCATTGTTTGCAACCAATTGGTTGCACTTAGTAAGTGGATAGATGTACTCCAATTGGGCTCAGCCATAGAACTCACACCTTGTTGATTTTGGAGACAAAGTCAATACAACTTTAACAATTGGAAAGAATGGTAAGAGTATTAAAGATCAGAAATACTTATTTGTGAAATAATATTGATTGCAAGATGTTGGAGGTACGTATAAACTTGTCTATGAAATTACCACCATGTATGCATAAGCTTCCTCGTATTTGTCTTGAAGAGTTGTAACTCTATGATTCTTAGTCCTAACATTATCCTTCAAGCATAGTCCTAACACTATCTACATCTTTCAAATTTGAGAAGATCCCTTGCAATAATTTCTTGTACATTTTAGAACTTCATGATCTCCTTAAGGTGCCATTCTTATTGGCAAATAATGTATCCCTGCTCTGTAATATTTGAGATACAATGCAAGTGCTGGAAGATGCCAAGATGTGGTCATCTTGCTCTAGCATTCAACAATGATTATTTTCAGCCTCATGAAAAATATCTCTATGGTCATTCTCCTCCAATTTTATGATCTTCACTTTTTCTATCATGGAGTTTGTACCATCATATATTTTTCTCAAACATGGTCATTTTGTTTTAGCAAATTTGATCATACTCAAGACGAGCTTGGTGAAACTCAAGATTTTATCCACACAAGCTGACCAATCATTATCTAGGATTAAATATTTGATCATTTGGGCCGTTTGTGATTTGACTACCTCTTGACATTGCTAATGACCATGGCACTCGAAGACTCTCACACCTTCTCTAAAAATGATTGTGCACTAAGAGTTTAGTATCAATAACCTAACGTAGTGTACAAAAAAACCAAATTAAATTTACAAAAATCAATTTCATAGAATTTATAAGTTTTAGGTAGTTTTAGTTTTGAAATAATTTGAAATTTAACGAACTTACCTTCGACAACTCCAAATTGGAGACAACCTTGAGGTTGTCTTTTGACACATGATGGTTTGTGGCAAACATTTGAATCTCTACACCTTTGTTAAATATTATTTTCATCCACTATAATTAAGTGCCAATTTTTTACATTACCACATTGAGGGAGTGGATAGTACATGGTGTCCAGAAAATGTGTACCAAAGTGTTTTTGCCTTATAATTTGTCGTGTTGTCCATTATGACTTCGACAGTGCTATTAGTACCCATCATCTCTATATTTGGAAATCAAGTTTGCATCCTTCACATTGCATTGCAAGGGGACACCACAGTGACATTGATTAATGGTTTTTTAAAAAAAATATTTCTATCTATATGAAATGACAGACAATCTTGTTTCAACCCACAAATATTTGACTGATTTTACTGTTGACCTTGCAATATTTTTTCATTTGTCGATAAGGTGGCACTCACTTGCGCATACCTAGGGGTGTGTTTGACTTATTTTTGTGACCATTTCTTGCCAATATGGTAATCTCACTACGTTGAAAGGAAAACCATTAACACAAATGCAATTTGCAATGTATTTATTTGCATTTCCATTCCCCTAATTTTGAAATGCCATCTCCAATGGGCCTGTTTTGTGGGAAGAAAGAGGGACATCTTCTTGAAAAGATGTTGTCTCCAAGAAAGGATGTGAGGCAGCTACTATTGAAGGAGCTTCTTTATGTGGCTTCTATGATCCTTTCTTTGGTAAAATATGAGATCTTAGTTTGTTCTCTCATTTACACTCTTGTTTTTTTTATTCTTGATATATGATAATTTGCTCCTTTGGGAACTCATTCTTGTTTCTGCTTTAACAAGTTTGAATTCTATTGCTAGTCACTAAACATAGGTGAGCCTTCACTTGACTATACGTGCTCTTATACTTGATTTGACAGTGACCACAACAAAGAGAAGGCCTGACAATTTAAGTTGATCAATCATTGTAACATATCTCTATAGAGGTGAAGCTTGATCATATTTGAACTGTTTATTTGCCCTTGGGTCCACTGAACTTGAACTAGCTGCCGTTTTGAACAGATTGCTGTTATAAGGGAAACAAAAAAATTGAAAATGTAATTCTAGTGTGTTACTGTTAACAACGAAAATAAAGTGATTCAACCCTACAACATATATAAATGTAACAAAAATTAAAAGCAACTTAAAAAAAAGTGTTTCAAAAAAATCTAGAAAACTTGAAAAAGATCTCATAAACAGCCGTGCCTTTGATAAATCTTCTTTGTGCGAGCTAGTTGCCACCTGTAGAACTTAGCAAACATCTTTGCCACATCTGAGAAAAACCAACAATCTTAGAAAATGCAAAAATAGCAATTTCGGAATGATATTGGATGCTTGTGATTTTGAAATGAATGCATAACAAATGTTTTGGGGCACTTTTAGGGTTGTCGATCTTGTTTCGGGTTATTAATGATATTCAAATGCATTTTAATGTCAAAATTGCTGTTTTCAATAGTTTTGCATATTCAAAGTGATTGCACTTATGGGTTCTCTTGGGTGTAGCGAAGCATGGGCTTGCTGCCATGGGTTCCTTTTGGATACACCTGATGTTTGCGCTTTTTAAATAATTGTGCCTATGAGTTCTCTTGAGCACTTGGGTTTGACTAGGGTATGGCCTTGTCACACTGGTACCTTAGATGTACCTATAAGGTACTAGTTGGCACAAGTATACCCTAGTTGTCTCAGACATGCTTTTGAACTCAATCCTATGTAATTTTTGACGGGACTCAAAACCAAGGAACTTGGTAATATTTGTTTTTATTGTAGAATTCAATCTTCAATTCAGTAATATAAGATTCCATTCCATTACAAAGATTTGGACATCATAATTATTTTCTTTCACGCTGATTTGAGGGATAGAGTTGATTTCATGTTGTTCATTGCTTTTGTAATATAGAGACTGTTAAAATTTGTTGATGGGTGCAATTCGCGTATCTTGTGTGGTTGAAGATTTGTGCATGTAATTGTATCATGCACAAATTGATCTTCATTGTTGGAATGCGTGATTGTCCTTATTGTTGCACGCAAAATTTGTCAGTCAGTTTGTTGTTTCTGACCTTGTCATGCATTTTATCTATTGTTGACATCATGATTGCATTTTTAGAGATTTTACACCACATAAAAGGTGCTAGATTCTTTTGTGTTTTGGTCTTTACCAGCTGGTCATGCTTTCTACCCACCATAACCAGATATTGGCATTGCTAACATCAAGTTATGACCTCCTAAGTTCTTATTTGCCAATCACAGATTTTTGTCCATTGAGCTATGTAAATAATGTGATTCACTTAACTCTTTGACTCATTCCTGCAGGTTGCACATTTTTGGCCATTCAGCCCCATACAGTGCAACTTTATGCTGTCTTAGCCATTTTGAGGCTGGCAATCAGACTTATGTCTACTTTATGACGATTTAATGCTTTTCCTTCCTTACTTCACCTTATATGGATATCTTACTCAAATGAAGTGTTGGAAGAATTTTCTTTGGAATTTTATTAATCTTGCAACATTCAAGTGTAAATTTTGACATTCCCTTCATTTTTCTTCATTGCTATCAATTCAGGAGCTTGATCATCTTATTCATTATCTCTCCTTTGTTGAGCAACTTGCAAACATTTTCAGCTTTGACAAAAGTAGATCAGCACTTGACAACTTCGCAAATTGACAAAAATGATGCTTAACTAGTATTTCAAACATGACAAAAATGACATACTTATTGAGTACAATCTTGACTCCAGTTGAAGTTTAGTAAGGGTATACTTGTTTTGGCACTAACATAGCTAAACCCCTATTTTTGACTAGTTTGATATTCCATCATAAGTGTCCTTTGGTGTAGATACCAAAACTAAGGGGTTTCTCCTTTGTCAAATTCATTGAGAATTTGTTCTTGGCCTTATCCTTTGGGTATTCTACACTTAGAATGGTATGTGGTGTAAAGGAAGAAAATTGATTTGGTTTATTATTATTAGGTGTGTTATATTTCCTTAACCTTTACATTTAATTTGTAATTTTATGTATGGATGTGTATGTTGTAATGTGATTAAGCATATAGGGGGAAGGAAGATAAGATGTTCCTCTTTTATACCCAAATGCACAAATGAAAGATCCAAGTTGATTAACCCAAAAGAAGGATCAATGCACAAGTGAATCAATCAATTGGAAATGAGAGAAAGGAAGAAGATCTTCAATTCTGTTCTTTTAATTAAAGAGATAAGATATATGATAGTAATTGAAAAGGATGAGAGGAAGTACTAACCTTAAAGAATTGCAGATCAAAGAATGCTGTTTTCTGAGGTCTATACTCTGTTTCTGGAAAATTTGAAGTATAATCCGGAAAGGAAACGCAGAGACGAACAAAACACAGAAATCTTTTTCCGATCCGACACCGTCTTATGAAAAAGGTCGACCTTGACCCAATAATCTCATCGCTGACCCAATAATCTCGACCCTGACCTGCATAGGTCCGACAGAAAATCTGTTCGCGGATCCCGATAGTTCGCTGAAAAGGGTATCCAAATCTGAGTTCAAATCTTCAATCTTGAACTTGTACCTGCAAGAAAAAGAGATTTGTTTGTTAAGGGGGGAGGGGTTTGCCTTGGTCAAACCCCGGTTTTGGAATTAACCTCAAATATATATAATTGAAATTGCAGAAGTAAACAAAGTAAATGCATAAATTCACTTTGCTTGCAAAAGTCCTTGTGGAGGATTCGAATCCTTGAATCCACACGTAGGTATGCACCAATAGATCTAGAATTTAGGATGTAGGATGTCTTCTATCAATTGCTTGTTGATCTCCAACACCAAATCTTGAATGGGTTCTTGATTATGAAGAGGCTTGGAAGAAAGTGGATGGAGAGATCACCAAAAAGGGCACTATGTAGCTTGAATCCTTCAATGGCCTCCCATAGATCTCTTTGATGAATGGATGCTTGATGATGGATGAATCCTTGCTTCAAATCTTGCTTGATTGCTTGCTTGAATCTTCACTTGATGATGCTTAGGCTTCAATAGAGGGCTTAGTTTCTCAATATCGCTTAGTGATAGTTGATTATGCTTTAGAGAAAATGAGAGGAGAAAACTTCCTTTTATATGAAATTAGGGCACAATCTTCTAAGGAGGCCAACATCGGAGAATTAAATTCCCATTAAAGCCTTTACCCCTAGGAGAGAACCTATATTAAATATAATTTAGGAATCATCGCTTCGGAACCCGAAACAACTGCCCGGAAGCGGGAATTAACTTTTTCAAAGACCGACATCCGGAAACTGTGGGACTCTGAAATCTGGACACTGGGTCAAGGTCGAGGTCGACCTTGACCTAGGTCAGGGGTGAGGTCGACCTTGACCTAGGTCAGGGTCGAGTTCGACATAGACCCAAAAGTTCAACCTTGACCCTGAGGTCAAAGATCTCAGATTTGCAGTCCAGAATGCCAGAAATTGGCCAGAGAAAGGTGGAGAATTGGGGTAGAACAGGGGAAAGCCAGGTCTAAATGAGGAACCCATTCAAGGTGCTTGACATGATCCCAAAACCACTTACTCGAAAGGCTAAACCAGTCTACAATGGAAGTGCTTCCATTTTCCGACTATACATGTGGTAATAAGCCCCTATGATTTACCACTTGAGGTCATCCTTGTTTGACTTAAAAGATAGGTTAAATGCTTGGGTTGAGCTCCATATAGAACATGGGGGCGAGGTTGAGCCCTTAATCTAGTTACACTCAATTATTAAGTTAAGGTGCCCCCATGGCTACTACAAGATGCCTTGACTTTGGGAATTGAAATTGGGTTTGTGGTGTTGAATTTATCATTCTCTATCATTCACCCCAAACTCATTGGGCAAGGTGGTTAAACTATTTTACTCTTAAGAGAACATGATTTTATTTAAGTATTTGCTAGTACATTTACCAACTTTTATCAATTATTATTACTCATATTAGTTTTTGTTTGGAAGAATTGACACTAGTTGGGACCCATGTGTGTGAGGCCTTAATAATCCAGCCCCTACAACCTTCGGTTGAAGTTGGGGAATTTTGTGACTACTGGCCATGTCTTTTAATGGTTGAACTATCTGGTTTACATCTTGTGGGCTTATCTACTTTATTTTTAATACAGCAACTTTTATCTTATTTTAATAAGATTGGTAGGCCCTATGGCTAAAAGGGGAGCAGACATATTCTCTTTAGGCAGTCAAAAGTGGTATTATTTAAAACCTGTCTCTTTCTTTTGAATGTCTCTTGATATTGATGAATGAGGCTAATGCACACTAGGCAACTAAATTGCAATTTGCTATATTCTGCTAAGTTTTGGGGATTGGGACTATAGGGGATGGGAGGATGTGTTTTGGGATTGTTTTTCTTTGAGGCCATTTTGGTGGACAACAGGGGATGGGACAATGTGTTTTTATGACATTTTTTATGCCATTTTTGGGAACAGTAAGGGATGACTATATAAAAATAGGTAAATATTTTTTAATACTGGGAAATTTCAAATATTTATACATTAATGTTGATAAGGCATTCATCATATTGACTTATACATTATAGAATCATTAAATACAGAACAATAGAGTGCATATGAGAGTCAATCAATTTAATATTAATAAATATTGAGTCAACTTAAAATTTAATTGCTTCCATAATTCATTGTCAATGTGTATATGATATAGAATAGAAAAATTTAATTGCTTCCATAATTCATTGTCAATGTGGATATGATACAAAATAGAAAAATAGTAATACAACAAAATTCCCAAATGCTGTGTAATAAGCACCCTCATTTTTTTTGAAAATATCAAATATGTCGTCTTCTACTGTAACTTCATGACAACTTCCTTTCCACTTTCTGATCACCCATATCTTGGAGAAGGCATGGTGAGATCATAGTGCTTAGGATCACAAGTAACTAAAAGCAAACTGTAGAAAGGAAAGCATTTGATGACAAGCCGGCCAATGCCACTTACTCAATGGAATGCATTGCAATACTGAAAGAAAGTAAATATCTAACTTATTTAGTGGGAATTACAATGGCACATCCGCTTCCATGGGAAAGCTCAGGGCAGATCCAATTTTCAGTGGGAAAGCTTAAACAACTGAAATTAAATGACAAGCTCCTTCCACTTGTCCAGTGGTGGGCGATTGCAAATTTGCAATGAACCACTTATTTAGTGTGGTAAGTACCAGCTGGCAGCTATAATCAAAATCTACTCACTGGTGGTATTATTATCCAATAATATAATGGTTAGCTCAATAATAACTCTTTGATTTGAAGTAAACAATTTGTGATATGGAAAGCTGATATTAAGAAGACTGCTGTAACACCCCAAATGGTCAGTCAATTCATGCACAAATCACCCAATATGCAAATCAACCATTATACTTTGAAACATATGTTGATCATGGCAAGTCTGTAAGTCACAACGTAGCTGTTGCAGATCTGATGTACAGCTGGTGAAGGTCAAAACAGCCACAGAAAATCACCAAAACACTTTCCAAACCAGCAAGGAACACCTGCCAAATGTGACAAACAGCATCTTTTACATCCAATGCTACAAAACAGCATCAAAAGGTCAAGAAAAGGTGGGCAAATTATGCCCAGCACCTCACCTCATGCCAGACCTGTAGGCGTACTGCTTGTACTTGGGCCATACTATCCAGGCTGAAAACTCTTAAAAATTCTTCAAATATCTCACAGACAGGTTGAAAGTAGACTCCAATGTGAGAGTCTAGGTCAAAGGCATGGTTCAGTTCACTCTTGACATCCAAAACATGGGGAAACATTCCTACATGTGGGCAAGATAGGCAACTGTACGAGCCAGCCTGGGAACAACTCTAAATTGCCCAAAAATATTTGCAAACACTTCAAAACTGACTTCACAATCGTCCTCAGTATGAAAACTTAGAACACATAAAAAATGTTGATGTTTTGTATAGCTTCAGTTGGATAAAATCTATGAAATAGATTATCAAATTAATCATGAGATTAATCATATGAATATATATACATGTATGTATAAAATAAAGAATGATTCTTTATTATGTAAATACACATATATATATAAATGTAATTATGAGAAATTATTAATATGATTATATTATTAAAGTAATATGTTTATATCACATATATATAATATATTTTACTAAGCATATTAATAATTATTAATTATCGAAACCGAGAATCGACGTAACTAACTGTCGACAGTACTGTTTATAGTACTCGACGATGAAGCATGAAATTGCCGTAACAGTCAACCGGTTTATAGCACTTACATCGGTATTGTTAAATGGCGTTAATCAAATGGTATTATTAACGTGGGGTCATGACCACGATGGGGCACGACTCCACAAAGAGTCGTACTCCATCATGGGCATGCCCCCACAATGACTGTCATTTAATATATATACTCGGCTGGGCCGAGACTTCAGATATACCAAACAAGCATTAGACATTCAGTTTGCAGTCTAAAGACACTTCGTAGAGGATAGAAGTCACAGATATATATTTGAAGATCGCTGATCACTGAATACATAAGATCGCAGTATATATATTGAAGCATATATTATCACAGACTTACATTGAAGAAGATAACATTATATATTGCAGCATATATTATTGCAGTGAATAACAGGAGATATATATTGTTGAGGATATATACTTATTATCAAGTATATTACAAAGAACACACTTACTAGATTACAAACATTAATACTTATTGGAGATACGTCTTGCAAATCAAGATTGATCTTAACAAACTCTAATCAGACCTTAACATTTTGTTATTAAATCTGATCGAAAACTCAACAAAAACCAAAAACTGAAGCTTCAACGTGAAACAATGGAGATCCTGATGGAATCACACCAATCTAGCCAGGGAAGTTTTTTTTCGTTCTTGAAACTAGAAAATTAGAAATCTTGAGAGTGTTTTCATCCTCAAAATATTTGGAAGAACTCAAGGTTCATTCCAGCAGCATAACATTATCATTCATCAGTATTTGTGGAAATGAGCCCCCTCAACCCTTTTATAGCTTTTGGAGGGAAAATAGTAAATACCTAATTTGAAATAATAAAATAGTTCACTTTCCCACCAAAATGATCTTTTAAAAGATGAATAAACTTGATCATGTTTAAAGGCCTCTTATATCTTTTAGGCATTGACTTTTAGGTACAAAACACCTTTTTATGATGATATTATATTTAAGTTAATAAAACATTAGAAACTTAAGTGAATGTCCAAAATATTTCATCTTGTTTGCAAAAAGCACTGCAACGACATCTGAATTCAATTTTGACCACACCATGATGAAATTAAAGCAATAGAATAATGATTGGAGCCAACTTGGTTTCTTACTAAAAATAAACGTGCTCTCCAAGAAGTTTGGGGAACACCCTAGGTCAAAAAACACTTGTGAAAATGTCAATGCGTTCCTTATTTCCACCCGGGCTCATTGCAACAGTTAGAAATCCTGAAATACTGAACTTGCATCCTCCAAAAGTTTGGAGTTGCCCCCAAGTCAATAACAAGCTTGCAGGAAAACTCAAAAATTGAGCTAAAAGCTCACAAACCAATTCTACTCATATTGGAAACATTATACTCCTCCCTTCCCAGAATTGATTGCCCTCAAGCAATTGCATTCTTATCCGACTAATCAACTGTGAATGATGAATGCAACTCCAGGATCCCATACCAATCTTTGAGGTTTATTCTTATCCAACTAATCAACTCTGAATGATGAATGTAACTCCAGGATCCCATACCAATCTTGGAGGTTTGTGCACCTCTTCTATTTGAAACACTACACTGCAACACGCCTGCAAATAAAGCCTCCTCCATTCTTTCTGGAAAAAGAGCAACATGTGTTTGCAAGTTTTCAGTGAGCTCCTTGAAAATTTCCCTCGTTTACGATGATTCCATTGCACCATTTGGACCTTAACTGGAAATTTTGAGTAGTCATACACTAATTTCATACTAAGATACCCCAATTGATGGTTACAATCATGCATCAATCTACTGCCCTAAAATATCTCTAGGGGTATTCTATTACTACCTCCAACACATTCCTTGGCAACATACCCTTTGTTAATGACACTGAAGGAGTTTAGATCCACAACAACATTGGTGTAAGCTGGGAATATGTTATGACAGTCATAACTCACCTTTGGAAAATCCACTTGCTTTAGTTGGAAACACTTATCAACATTGATCAATGATCCTCTGACTTCAAACTGACCATTCTTATTGCTGTCCACATCTGAAATAAAAAAAATAAAAATCATACATTTCTTTCGTCAATCTTTGAAAAGAAACAATTGAAAGATATACAGAACTTTTGTTGCACTAGTTTTGGCTCCCCATGTTTAAAATCTCATCTTACTCATCAAATTTTCAAAGTCTAAGCTCTAGGATTCTTTTTGATTTCCCTCATGACCCCATAGTTTCATTAAAAGTTCTCCTTAGTCATTAAACACTTAGTCATTTTGCCTATTTTTGGCCTTTTGAGTAGGTTTCAAAACCATTGTTGAGCTTTGAAGTGGCTCTCACAACTTGTCTTGGCTCCACAAACCGTTAATCTTCTTGATGTTAGTCAAAAGTCATCAAAAGTCTTAAGTGTCGGTTGTAGAGCTAGTTCTCACAACTCTATCAGGAATCGCTAAGGTTTTCACAACCTTGTGCTCTTTCAAAAAGTTGCCTTCAAAGGAACACCTTTTGAAGAACTCAAGTTTCCTTCATAAAGCGATTTTTTCACTTGGTTGCATAACCATTGTCGGGAGTCGACTAGGTTCTCACAACCTTGTCGGGCTTTGATACCAAACTTTGAACATCAAAAGTTGTGACCAAAGGAAAGAGAAAAAAACAAGTTGTCAAAAGCTTTGGAGATATTGTTAAGTTCCGAAAACCCTTTTGGGAGCTGACAAGGTTTTCATTACCTTGTTAGCATTTGATGCACAACTCAGAACTTCTTTTCAAAGGCTCGCAAAGGTGAGAAGAAAGAAGTAAACAAAGAAGAAAAAGTGAAGGAGGAGAATAAAGCGGAGACCAATTGAGGTTTCAAAACCTCTGTTGGACTCCGTAAAGGTTCGAAAACTTAACAAAACTTTGCCTTTTCGTTCCATAAGGCAATTTTTGAAAGTTGGCGGCATGACCTCAATGGAAGCCAAGTGTATGAATTAATGCCATGGTATAACATGGGAAAAGTGATCTAATTAAGTCATTCTAAAGCATTTGCAAAGAGAGTCACGGGCTTTTAGAGTACATATGAACAAAATTGTGTTGGGAAATTGACAACAATAGGAGCAGAATTCAGCCGAGAGATGTTCTCAGAAGTTGCAAACTGGTAAGCCCATTCTTCTCACTCTAATAGTTACATTGTTTGCTCACCTTGAACATTTTTCAAGTAGTTCTCCAAAGCAAGAACCGTGTAGGCTAGTTGTCATTGTTAAAGTATTGTTCGTTTGTGTTTAATAAACGACGAGACAATCATGATATATATACCATATAATAATTGAATATATAGTGTATATTAATATGCTTATAAGTGAAACCGTATATATATATATATATATATATATATATATATATAATATAAAATGAAATAATGCAAATATTATTGAATCGACTTAATGGTTGAATATGATTATCGGCCAAGTATGCAAAGGAAGTCACGTATCGTGAGTGTTATATACGAACAGTCACGATACTATTGGATTGTTAGTATATGACAGTCATGATAGTATCGTGACTGTCCGATTATATTAAACATGCCATCCGATATACCTTGGCTATACGATTTGTGATATACAATTTACTATGTGCATAAAACGATAATAATAAGTTATACAATATGTTAATATGAACAGCCATGACTCGTCATATAACTTAATATGATGAGTCATGTCTGTTCATATTCACATCCTTAAGATTCAATATATATAGTCATTATATTTTGTAGAATCAATCAATAAAAAAGGCAATTGTATTCTACTACAACCATTCAGTTTTATATCCTATTTTGATCCATATTTCCTTAACATGGTATCAGAGCAGCAAGGTTATTAAAAGGAGATAAAATATAAACCTTAGAAAATCTATAGTTGAGCATATTTTCAAATTACGTAATTCTTGATCATAATTCTTTAGAGATGACTCATTGCATGAGAATGGAAGATAGATTA
>MU223225.1:7682141-7784497 GCA_018584345.1 Thuja plicata
TCTGACTATGTGGAGAAGACACCTCCTGCTGCGAGTTCTGATTACCCGCAAAGAAACTAGGGGGTTCCTTAAAGTTCCCAGTCCCTCGAGACTGATTACCTCTAACCCCAGAACCGGATGCACCACCCAACCGACCACCACCATGACCTAAGGCCAAATTAGCCTCTGCAAAAGTGGCTTTAATAATCGCGGCTTGCAGGGTAGTAGGCTCAAAGAGCTTTACGTCCCCCACGATGCGGGCATTAAGTCCTTGCACAAAGTGTTGTATCATAAGTGCGGAGTCCTGACTGTATCCTGCATACTATTTGAGCTCGTAAAAACGACGCTCATACTGCTCAATGGTCAATGTCAGCTGCCTCAAGTTATGGAACTCATCGGCCCTCTACTGTCTCCACTGATCAGAAAGGAATCTCTCTTGGGTTCCTTGGCGGGGCGTTACAGCGTTCTACAATCTTCTATATCAAAGGCAAAAATTAGCCATATGAGACAAAAATCCTCGTGGCACCTTATTTTCTGCCATTCTCCCTTTCTCTTTTAACTCAGCCCATTACTTCCATCTCTCTTCACTTGATCTCCTTGCACTCATTTTATCGGATTTTCTTGATCTGTATCTCTTGTCCTTCATATGAAAGGCGGCTTTTACCTTCATGAGAGGAAAATTTTTTCTTGGGGTGGCGGAACCCTCCATCCTTACATGAATTTTCCTCTAGCTACCTTATTTTACACCACTATAATATTGGTCCCTTGAACTTGTCTAATCATCCTAAATTGCTCATCTATTTGATTATCTTGCCATTTGGAGAAAAATGAATCGCATTACAAGCTCCAACTATGAAGCGAAAATCTTGAGGTTGAGAGGATTGGAATCCTGGACATGGTCAGATTCCAACCAAGTGCCAGGATTTTGAGATTGCAAGCCAATTTGCCATTTCAACACTTAGTCATTTTTCAGCTTAGGAGCGGGAGGATTTATACAAATATAACATTACATTTTTCAGCTCAAGAACGAGAGGATTTATACAAATATAACATTTAAGTATACTTATACTTTAAGTTATATTTGTACAAATACTGTCAGGATGTTTGAGATAGGTTTCAGCTTCATAGGAGTTAAAATGCAGATTCTAGATTCTAGATTTTAGGTTTTTTTTTTAAATTTCTAGACAGCCAAATTTCAGGATTCAACATGCCTTCAACAATGTACCTCCCACAACTTTTCCTGATTTTCTAAGGTCAAATCAAAGCTGGAACAAGGATTTTCAAAAGGTTCCAACTCATTTCCTTACAAATCACTTGGTTTCAACTTCATCTCCATGACTAGCTTAGCCCAACTTTCGCCTACATCCTAGATAGACTTGACCTCCTAGCAGGCCCAAAATTGCTCAAAATCACTTTCTCGACTTGGAGACTTTAAAATTGATACCACCTAAGACTATCTAAGACCACCTTAGAGCATCTAAGACCACTGCTCCTACCAAAGCAAAAAGAGGGGGTCCCCATTTGCAATGGGACGATGGTGTGAAAACCACACAAGAATACCCAAGCTTTTGGCACTACTTTTCTCTCATGGTTGGAGAATACATTGTCAAAGAAAAGAAAGAAGCTTGCCTGAAGATAATATTGTAGGGCAATTGTTAGAAATTGAAGACAACCTTAAGGTTGATCGATCACAGTGGTTCTGGGCACTTGTACTTAGAAATTGCACACTCCTCTACACAAAAGGAACCTGGTCAAGCTACTATAGCTGACTATAATAATATAACCAAGGTTGATTTGGACCCTGGAACCGGGTCAAGCTACTACTAATGAAATATTTAGAGGTCCATGTTTGTCATCTCAATAGTACTTTCCTTGGATTCAGTTATCAAAACATTTTTTGGAGGATTAATAGAGATCCTTAAACCATATTGCGAGGGCTTGTGATACATCGATCTGCAATTGATGTGGCCCAATTTGTGATGTCAAAGAGAGGTTGTATCATCTTCCTATACAATTTTACAACCAAAGGCACAAATCCTTATGGCTTGGATGATAGATTAGAAATTTAGAAGTCATAGCTGCCAAGCATATTGACTTGTTCTAACTTGTCACTGTATCTTGAAGCGATTGCCGTATAATAGTTATCTATGTCTTTCACGTCCCATTTGTCTAGCCATAACTCAACTTTTCTTTTAGTATGAGCAATGTGATAGACAAATAAAAGGTTGGAACCTATGTTTGGTACATGTAGAATCTATTTGAACTTGCATTGCCAATGGAAACATCATTGCTCAAGGTATGATGAGGTTAGAATCATGTGTGGTTATGTTTTGTTCTTCTTGATGTGTGTTGTGGAGAATTTTGAGAGCATGATTTTATGATTAGTCATGTGACTACTGAACTGTGACTCGGCTAGCCATTTAGTAAATATTTTGGAACAAAAGGAGGTCATGTAAGGTGATGTGTGCATTGAGCAAGAAACTTCCTTTAGCAATTATCTTAGCATGCTTCTTGAGATCCTGAATACAATCTTTGCATTCCCTCTCATCATGATTTTGCCTCTAATCATCATTTCAGCTTCCCACAGTAACAATAGCGACACCTTTTTAAATCTCAGTTAGACCCTTGACTTCTAGTTCATGACCCTTAGATGATTTGATTTCGATTTCTTATAATAACAATAGTTATGGCTTTTTAAATGATCTCCATTACCACCTTGACTTCTAGTTCATGACCCATTAGATGATTTGATTTCGATTTTCAAGGTAAAAATAGTTATGCCTTTTTAAATTATCTCTATTAGTGCCTTAACTTCTAGGTTGAAATCATGAGCTTGGTTGATTTTCTAGTTTGAAATCATGAGCTCAAAGGAGTAGGGAGTCATTTGGTCTTGCTTTAAAGGTATAGGGAGTGACTCTTTTTATAGAAGAATGTTTCAATAGGTGGTCTTGGTGTTGCTGAGCTAGTGGGTTTGATGTATTCGGGGGAGCTTGTGTGTGAGTCTTGGTGAAGATTGTAGCTTGGGCTGTGGGTTTCAAACCCAGGTCTGTTGCAGCTAGGAGTACTTGTGCCTACATGCTAGTTGCTATGGAGAAATCATAATGCTAGTGTGTAAGCATCACACTCGAAATGTAAACATGATTTGGTAAGCAGTGCTTGTTTGTAGGGAAGATACCAAAGACACCTTAATTGTGACATGATGTTTATCACTTTTAGAGACAGAATTGGAAAAAAAATGCAGAAAAGAGAGTCCCTTGATTTTTTTTTGGGATGAATTCAAATTTTGAAAATTTTGATAGATTTGCTATGAATACAATTTCTTTGAAAACCTTCATTTGGTGAGAGAACAATTGTGAAGCCTAGATAGATGAATTTTTAAAATAGAGGTTTGTCGTGGTAGTTTGGAGAAATCCTTTCTTTGGAAATAGATGATGAGTAGTAGATCTCTTAAAATCTCACAATTTGCATGTTTTAAGACATGCAAGCCTAGTCACCCACTCTATGACGTGAAAATTGAAGATTGCCCTGAGATTCAAATAAACATATAAAAGAGAGACGAGATATTCAAGATCTTGATATATAAACAAAAAAGATAAACACCAAGGTTGGTAATTGTATATATAGACATCCAAGCATAATAGCCGGAAACACCTTTGTCCCTCCCCGGGTGAGCGTATCCCTGTATCCAATTTGGAAGCGTATCCAATACAGCCTGGATACACGTTGAATATTGTAGCCATGTGCGCCCAAAAAAACATGATTTTCCAACCTTGCCAAATACAATGTGATTTGATTTTTTGAAAAAATTTAACGTAATTCTTCCCAAATCTAATTTAAAAGAACTTCATTAATGCAATTTAAAAAAAAAATTGGTATAAGCAAAACCTACACCAAATGAGAAAGACAAATGAAATGTTTTTCTATTTCACTGACCCATTTTTTTCGGTTGTCTTCCAATGCAGGTCTACTACTATTTTTGCATATTCTAAAGTGTTAAATTAACCTATTATCATTTGTGTGTCTTTATTGCTTTTCAAGTAATGAAAATCTTCTCTAATAACTTAGAAAATTGTGTTAAATTTATGTGTGTGTTTTTTTATTAATGCCGCATCCAGCTGTATCCATATTGGGGGTATTAAAAAATGGCCGTATCCATATTTGGATCCGTATCTGTGTCCATGTAACTTTGCATCCAAGACATTGACACATGACAGTATTGACTCTTAATTTTCATGGTTTCATTGTCCTCAAGGCCACCTATAATGAGGTGTTATAATATCTTGGGTCATATGATGGAGCTGACTTGACCGAATATAATATCTCACATCATTATATGTGGCCTTGGGACCAGCAACATACTCTGAAATGTAAATGTCAAGATTACACAAGTTCCAACAATTAAGGAACTCTGATCCTTAATTCTAATAATTCATCTAGGTAATGAGCCACAAAGTTCCCCAAAAGATTGATTAAAAAATTCCTCTATGCAATTTTTTGCTGGTGGATATTTCTCTCAAAGAAAGCAATTGTGAAAAACTTTTATACATAATTTTCTCTATGAAGCCCATTTCTCTTTAAGAAAAGCAATTCTCGTAGTGATTACTTCAGGATTTCAAATTAAGTTTATATATTTGAACCTTTGAATGACAGTTACTTATTCCTTCTATTGGGTTATTGTATTTAGGTCTCACAAACTTAAAGGAGCTGCAAATTTCTCGGAGTAAGGTAACTGACACCGGTATTGCTTCACTGAAAGGTAAAATCACATATTCATTATATACATCTATTATTGTGTGGTGTTGAATTACTCAAAGATTGACTTGACTGTCCTTTCTTCTACTCATTTAATTGGGCATATTCTTTTGGAACTGATTACATGTATTAGCTTATCATTTTTCCTTGGACCATTATTTCCATGGAAACTAGTTGAGTATTCTTTGAAACTCCGTTTAATGGACTTTTTTATGGCTTAAATAACATTAAAAAGATAAATTCAAAACATATCTAGTCTTTGGGTGTTGTATGCTTTTTAGCAAACTTGCAGACTTTTAGATTAATACATTTGAAAGAGTTGACGATTGTAAGGATCAGCAAAATTCTTTTCCTTTTTGCGAGGGTTACATTTTGAGCGAAGTATGACTACTGATTGTATATAATAATGGAAGCTGGTTTTACACATTGATGTACATCAAGATCATCCAATTCGCTATAGACTAATGTATTGGACTATTGACTGACCATTTTCCAAGTTTTTGAGTAACAATCACGAGTCGTTAGTTGTAGGAACCTGCTGGAAAATTGTTAGCAGAAGTATATTGAGGTTAATTTGAATCTATATCTTCAGCTCAAAGAGAACATTTTATGGAACAATATTTGAAAAATTTGTTGTAAATATTTCTAAAACTTTGTTTATTACTTTGAGGCGATTTGCTCCATGTATTTATTCATACACAAACTTGGATCATGACACTAGAGGCAGGAGAATTGTACAGGAAATTTGGATTTATATTTTTGGTATTAGGAATTGGGCTTTGATTTGCCATTTATGGGTTCAATATCCTTGCTTGCTTTGTTTTGCCTTCGGATTTAGATCTGGGAAGTTGACTTGCATTATAAACGAGTCTACTTCTTGTCTTTCATTGTGAACTTGTCAACCAGTGAAACCTCTCAAGTCTCAGCTTTGTATTGACCCTCTGAACATTTGCTATATTTTCCATCTTACTCCTGGACATTTATTAATGACACTTTTAAGCTTGTTACTGAAATGTATTGACTTATATTTATCATCTACTTTTTAATTCTTTTATATTGCTTGCTCCAATGATTGGTGAGTTCTTTGATGAATTTAAGCCATCGGCTCTAGATACAAATTGTTTTGCGTTAATCCCAAATTTACTTTTGTTTTTCCCTTAATTTCTTTCTCAACAGTTGGGTGATTCTGAATTGACATTTCTTTTAGGACCTTTAATATGCAAAATAGAAAATAGTTTTATTCATGTTACTTTGGTGAACTTTGTTTCTGTTGTTGTACAGCTCTGAAAAAGCTTTCTATACTTAATATGGAGGGGTGTAATGTGTCTGCTGCAGGCATTGAGACAATTTCAGGTATTCTATTCGCTATTCAGATTGGAATTTGTTTTTCAAATTCACTTAATATTCCTTTGGTATAAAACAAATTATTCCTTCATCTTTGGTTAAAACTTAAATACCAATTCTATGCACTTAATGCTCCATTGGCAAAAAGTGGGCACTTTTTTCCTTTTCATTGCTTTTCTGAAGATCACTTTTTGATAAAAAAAACAAATTTCCTTAATAAAATTATGACCTCTTTTCAGCAACTTGAGCTTAGGGACACTTTTATCTTAAATGAATAGGATATTAACTATTAAGTCTACAGGAAAGTTGGCACTCTCTCAAGATGACGGATTTCTCCAAGAAATGTGGAGTGCTCTTAGAACATTGGATCCACACACAGAAAGTACCATTATGCTCATGTTGGATCCAAGAACTTACTAGTGCTGTCGAAACGTTTTTTTGAGATAGTTGACACTCTCCAAGAAAGTTGGACATTCCCAAGAATGTTGGAATGGATCAGAAAAGGGGACATTACAGTGTTGGTTACGGACTTACGCATGAAGGTGGAAGGTGAATTCGTTAGTCAAACAGACATGACCAACCACTAAAATATAATGAGTTTAGTTTTGAAGACTGTTTTCGATAAAACAGTAGTTTGCATGCAGATTTGGTGGTAGCCCGAGTATAATCCCGTTTTTGTGAAATATTTGGTCTTATTTATGTGATCAATGATGCTATTTTTCTTGAGAGAGGATACCTATAGTTGACAATGAGTTTGAATGTGCTCTACAGTTAGTGTGTAACATTATCTAATCTTCTGTGCACACATGTGGGGTGGGGATCCACAAGAATTTTTTTAGGCCGACTCTTATTTCGGATTTGATTTTTCCTTTATTTATCTAAATGTGCACTTATTCCTATGAGCAAGATGAATATAGGCCCGTCTTTGGGAAAATTTTGGTCTTATTTATTTGATCAATGATGCTATTTTTCTTGAGAGAGGATACTTACTGTTGACAATGAGTTTGAATGTGCTCTACAGTGCATAACATTATCTAATCTTCTGTGCACACAAGTGGAGTGGGGATCCACTAGAATAGTTTTTACGCTGACTCTTGTTTTGGATCAAATGTTTTATTTATTGATCTAAATGTGCACTTATTCCTAAGAACAAGATGACTATCAAGTTGCAAGCAAGACTGAAGAGAATTCAATTGTGTGCTAATTGGCTCTGAAAGGAAAAAGTTTCCTTTCTTTCCTCAATTATAGGGGAGCAATTATCTTAAGTCTCTTAAATTGCTTTGGGTGATGAACTTTTCTGTTTATTTTTTGTTTGAGCCTATTTCTAGAGTTATTGAGCTACTTGACTGTTGTGTCTCCAAGATGAGGGCTTCTGTTAAGGGAAACATCAATTGATGGGGTCTTTGTGCAATTTGTGTGTGTTGTAATCTTTATAGACATATCTCTCATATTGATAAAATCACAGATAAGCTTCAACCACTGAGGTTTAATCACATTGTACTCTGTTGATGAAGGTTCTAATCTTGTGATAGAAAAAATGGCATTATAAACTTTATAGGCACACCTTTGATGGTTAGCGACACCTTTGATGGTTGGGACAGGCAATCAGTCCTTTTGACAATCTCATGTAAACAATACTTAGTCATTAGAAAATAAATATTCTCAAGTCAAGATTAAATTTGTGGGTTGAGTGAGCCAAGAGTCAAGAATTTAGAATTATCCTCTTCCTCTTTCTAAAATTTCTCTAATGGTCAATGCTTGAGCTTGTTCCCTTAACTTTCAGTATTCTGTATTAAAGCTAGACTAAACATGCACAAGGATAATAATTTAAAGGTCTGATTATCTCAAAGGTTGTTAGTCATATATTTTTTGTGACTAGGAGGAGAGGAGGGAAAATAAATTTTGGACTGATTTAGGGTTTGTTAATTTTCTTTGGTGGATACTCTCTGTCTTTGGTTTGATCTTGAATGCAACCAAGTAGATCAATCCCTTGCTGAATGTGTGAAAGAATGCTTCTGGTTGAAATTAGCTTCAAAACTCTCCAGTATCAGTGATTTCTATGTACTTCTTCATCTTTGTCACTGTCAAAGACATCTTAATCTTCATAGTTTGCAAAATTATCATGGCAATTGAGATTTATATCTGATGTTTATTAAGATATTTCCTTTGAAGAATTGGTTTACATGTGACAATTTATTTCCTATTCATATTTGGTTAATGATGTTTATTTCACCATCAAGACAATTGATTAATAAATTTATATTTATGTATTCAAACAGGCCTCATTGCTTTGCTATATTTGAACATGAGTTCATGTTGCATGAGTGATGCTGGATGTCAAAAGCTTGGAGGTAACTGTGGAAGGATGTCGAACGCTGTTGCACCCATTTCTTTGTTGCAAATTTAAGCATTATTAAGTTCTGTACATTCTTGTTTAATCAGTTATGGTGGTTCACTACACTGCTTTTGAAATAATTAATCAATTAATTTCTTAATAAAGATATCACTTGTTTCTGGCAATCAAAATTTGTTTAGCTGTGTTATGGTGATGTATGCATGCATTTGTAAGAAATCAACCTATCATTAGGCTGGTAATTAGCTTTTATGAGTCTGTTTTCTTATTGAAGCTTCCAAAATTATCAGTAGTACACAAAAATGTTTAGTAGGGATGCAGCCTTTGAGATATGTTCTTGCCACATGGGAGTCTCTGTGATTGCACCTAGTTTACATAATAAAAAGGAAAGTTAATTTTTTTTACCGATAAAATACATAAAAAGGCAGTAGCTTTTTAGCAACTGTCCAAGTTATCTTTATACAAACTGAAGTGTATACTGTAAACCTTTGGTTATGTGGATTCCAGGAGATATCTTTTGGTCAGCTCTGTAAATTGTTGTAATCTAGATAAGTTATATGCGGCTGTGATGTTAATTAATGAATTCACAAGTTGTGATCAAAGAAGGATGGACAGGTAACATAATGGAATTGAAAGAAACCTTTATTAGCCTTTATTAATTTCTGTGTTATATACATGGCAAATTTTAGATGGAGACGTACGCTTGCCTGTCTTGTTAGCTATGCTCATGCACTTTTATTTATACATAATCTTAATACTGTGAAGGCTAAAAAGATGTTATGGAAGTTGAAATGGCTGTTCATCATGTGTCTCTTGACCTCCTGATAGTTGGGCTGAAAACGTTTAGATGCAGTGGTTGAATTTGGATGGCAATGACCCATTAAGGACAAAGGCAGCAACATTGTCAACCAGCAGTACATGTTTTGTGAGTGAATGTCATGCACAAAATTTATATGTTTGGACAAAAACACTACTATGATTTTTTTTGAAAAACAATAATGCAAGGACTCCCATAACGTGCCCTATCATGCTCCACAAGGCACACCCCTAATTATGGTTGACGTTGCACACACCTTGTTGTCTTCGCTGTGAGATTCAGGCGCGAAGGACATTAAGGAATCACCTCTGGGAGTGCGGAGTCCATTGCGCATTCCCCTAGGTGGAACTTTTTGCAATAACATGGTATTTTCCTGGTTTATGCACATATTTATAGTGGCAAAAAGGATTTTCTTTTCGTTAATTTTCCCTACCTAACATGACATCGCCATTAGACACCAATATAGCTGTGCACCATTCTCTCTATACTCTTTATAAGGTATGTTGATAACAGTATTTGCTTGTAGCAGTGTCCACTAATATTACCTGCAGCAGTATCCACTAAAATCACCTATTTCATTGCCACAGGTACCCCATGAAGGTCTAGCACTACTGGTCTTAGCAATACCCAATAAATTCACACATCTTTACATTACACTTTAGTTTGTTTGGACATATTTTGAGTAATTAAATATACAAATAAAGGGGCGCGTGAATCCCAATACATCACTTTGGGTACTTGACCTTAAAGCATGGAATAGGAAACACTTGAAAATTGGCAATCTATTTAATACTAGCTCTACCTTTCAGGCAAGGGAATGTAGAAGTTAGAATTAACAATTATGCCTCTCTTGAAAGAAAAACCATCATTATTGCTGATGCAAATATTTTGTCATTGTTATGACTAATGTACATATGTTCTTAACATTGTTGGTTATCACTATTTCATTTAAGGGTAGTAACACCTCGTCCTCAAACTAGTGTCTCAATCCACACATTATAATTTTAACTATCCCCATCCACAATTTTATTACACGTAAACTAAGATTGCAATAGAAGCTCCAACCTTCAAACAAAAATACCTCTACATGTGATTCTAAAGTTTTTTTTATGATCGGGGACATGGATTTTTAGCCTGGTCCAATCACTAGGTAAGGCCACAATTTGGGTGACCTCAATCCCTGAATCCAACAACTTAGACCCACGAGCACGGAAGCTCAATAGGGACTCCGAGCCTGAGGGACGTGAGCAACACACTCCCAACGTGGGTCTGGCATAGGGTCCGCGAGCACTTCTAGCCCAACGAGGGTCTAGCATAGTCGGTCGTTAAGCTCTCCATTGGCATTAACACCATATTCTCCATCTCCATCAGCATGAATACCGTATTCTCCATCTCCTTGCACGTACTCCAATTCATCAACATTAACACTGAATCCTTCCATCTCCACTAGCATGCCCTCCAAAGTGGGCCAAGCAGGGATTTGAACCTTGGTTGCACCATTAACAGTGCAACCACTTAACTACTACACCACAAGGTGATCCCAACAAGTGATTCTAATGTTACACTTATTGTTGATATTATATTAACTTGACTTCATACTTTATGATGTTTTCACATACAGGTATATGTCCCATATCTATTTAATGCCAATTTTCTTAAATATTTAACTTTCTTATTACATACACCATGTCCTTTATAGCGGGTAGAGAAGACTATTCAAATTCCTTTTACTCTATACACACACATACATATATGTATATGTATACACACATATATGTATGTATGTATATATATGATATGTATATATATGTATGTATGTATATATATAATATGTACATATATACATTTATGCATTTAACATATAAAAGCAAACATTTCTTAGGTAGCGAATACTGAGTAGTTTATTTGTGTTACTATTTGACATAAACATGCTTTTAATTAATTATATTCTTACTAGTTACTACTACTATTATTATCATTAGTGCTGATACGAATAATGCTATTACTGCGCGATGCAACGTTACCATGAAAATTTAATAAACATAAGTATTTTAATGCTATGGATCATCGTATTTGAATTAGTACGGTGCAATCGTGCTATATTCAATTCCAGTTTATGCTTTTTTTTTATTTCTTAGTTTAATCACAAACTTGAGTTGGTTGGAAGTTTTGTTTAACTGTAACTAAGTAGGTCAATGGACATACTCAATCACCCATGCCGATCCCTTCTTTTTTTTTGAACCTAGGCGACAAGGTAAAATAGGAAGCTCTAATTCCTAGCTAAATAAGGGCACCCATCCCAATGATAGGTCTGCTATTGATTTAATTTGGGGCAATTATGTAATTTTTGTTTTGTCTTCTTTTCTTACGGATTATGCCCTAGTTGTAGAACGCTAAAAAGGAGCTGAGGCGATGGGAGGAAATGAGGCATACAAGAGAAGGGGAAAGTTACAAAGGCAAGCTAGGCCGTTGGTGGAGGGTTATTGTCTCACTACCAATTTATCTTTGTAAACCCCTTCCCTTTTTTGCTTTATTATTTTATTTTAATACTTTTTTATAGCTTGCCCCTGCTTGGTATTTCATGGTGGGGCCAGGAGAAGAGTGGTGCTGGTTTGGATCACAGACCATGTGGTACGACTTATAAATAACCCCCTCCAAGGGCATCCATTAACATCACGTTACTCTTACCCATTGTTGCTGCCCAAAGATTTTATAGAGTAAGGGTTAGAGTCGAGAGATTGGTTGAAGGTATGCATACCTCGTTGGAGTGCAACGATATGATATTAGTAGTGGTTCACGAAGTTTCCTAACGAGGGGACCAAGGGCCTAAGTTTGGGTATGGCGGGGGAACAACAGTGGGGCGACATTGATATACATATGGTACTTGAAAAACTAGTTATAAAAAGATGTATAAGAATTACATTTCAAATGAAACTTTTGCAAATTGGTAAAATAGCAAAATTGCAAATGCAAAATAGTAAATATTAACATTTTAAATACTTCAATACTGCTAAAAGTAAAATTTGACAAAAAATGTCAAATTGGAGATTTCTATCATATCCAAAACATCATAAAGATGATGAGTAGGACGATATCAAAATAAGTACATGTAGTGAAGGGAGGCCTCTAATCATCCCCAAACTCCTCATTACTAGAACTATTGGATTGCCATGGTCGAGCTTTGCCAAACTAAAACCAACCGGGCCTTGGCTCTATATCCCGTCGTGTTGTTGGACTCTGTATGTACACAAGTGTCTTGTGGTCAATGAGATGCAAAGCAATATGTACAACCACAAGCTTCTTTGCTCTCCTAGAGGTATGTTTGTTCCTCTTAAGAGAGTGGATGAAGCTATAGGTAGACCAGTTCCTCTCAACAGCTGAAGAACTAGAAACCTAAGATGGAAATCAAATGGTTAAAGTGGCATTGAAAGATTCCAGACTAAGACAATTCCACCTCAAAATTGGCTCCTCTAGTGCCATAGTTGCTATATCCATCTTGGCCGCCTCAAAATAACCCCTAAGAGTACCCAATTTGGTCCACTTAGTGCGAATCATGTTGGCATCTACATGATCATGCACATCTTCTCGATGGCCCTAAAGAACCTTGTCTTCACCGTAACATTTTGTATCGATGTAACTCTACCATGCCTAGTCTTGTACCATTTAGGATTCGATGCATAGGCAGCCATGTGCAAGGGAGTCTTAAGCTTCTCCCATCTTCAATGAATGATTGGCCAAATTTTCTCATTGTAGAATGCTAATGTGGGGTCCTTCTCTCACACGTCAACCCTCATCTGGTCAAAGCATAGAATTAATAGGCTCATACACCTCTCTAAGGTTAGGTGCATTCGCAAACCCATATGTGATGAATTGGATAACTTGAGCAATGATGAAGGCTATATATTTTGCATAACTCCAAAACACATTACTGTTCACAATATCCTTCACCATCTTTGTCTTGGACTAAACCCACTGATTCCAATCAGTTGTGATAACCATGACTTGCAGTGACACTTGCAACTCAATCATTCTCTCCAAGAAAATGATATAGGATACATATATGGTCTAATTAGGTTTCAAGAACTCCTCCTTAGAAGTGGTTGTTGCACATAAACCCATGCACATGTCTAGCATCATTGACCACTGCTCTGATCCACTATCTTTTCCATGTCCTTGAGTGCATTGTTCATGCAATGAACACAACTTGGAGTCCACCAAATATGTCTGTAAGCTGCCTCAACAAGTGTTCCCACAACCTTTGCACACACATGCCACATCTGTCACTTTTTGGACCAGATTTTATAGTCCAACCTCAATAACATCCTCGAGGACCTCAAACTAAAAATCAGCATTTTTGTGATGCCTTGAACAATCAGCCACCTTAAGAAAATATGGACACTCTGAACATGTAAATATGATATTGATGAGTGGACGATGCCTAATGTCTGTCCACCCATCCATGACTGTACAGCATTCACTCTTCACCCAACATTCCTTCATTTGTTTCCATCAACACATTTATCTTGGAATAGCTCTTATTGAAGATCGTGGTCCTCAATTTTGTGTCATTTGGGGGCACCTATGATGGTCTTCCCCTTACTGCCATCGACATCATCTCCTTATAATAAGGAGATCGAGTTACATGAAATGGGATGCCTTTGGCAAAGAACTTCCCAATGACATCATCTATATCATCCTTCGGCTGCACATTGAACAAATCATCTATGGGGTTACTTGGAAATCTGGGTTCCCCCCATCCTCTCCTGCATGGCCATTGGAAGAAGAACCTGACATGACTCCAACTCTCATTTGCAAAGTATGTCTAGAGCTCTATGGTTGGCTCTGTTGAGCTTGCATCCTATGAGACAATGTAGTAGGCCTAGGTGTAGCTGCATTGTCATTAGGAACATGCCATAGCTTGTTTATGCTAGCTTTGTATTTGAGGTTTTTCGCTTGTGCCAAAAAAAACACATGTATCCACAAATTTTCCTTGAATAAAAAGGTGTGCATTAACTCTAATAATGCTGCCATAAAATTTTAGATCACAAGAGTGACACTTCAACAACCTTGTGCCACCAGATGTCCTTGGTTTGCATGGTAATTTGTTTGCAAACTGTCTCACAGGAGACTTATGATCAAAAGGACAGCTAGCATACTCTGCCAGTATTGCAGAGGGGCACTCTATACTTGTAGCTGCACTTGGCATGGAACTAGTTTTGGTTTCAGGTTCAGGCTTTAACCCCATGGTCACCACCCTCAGCCTTAGTTGCATATTTAGATTCAGTACTTTCACTATGAACCTCTACCTCATCCTTACTTTATGGCATGAGAGCTCATTGTGACATGGCTTAAACAAGTAGTAGAAGAACAAAACCCTTTAAACATGGCAGAGCAGAGAAATGTTGGAGGAAATAGACAGCCTAATATCTAGGATGTTTTGGCACATTTGGCTCAACAACAACAACAAATGATGCAAACATTCATGCAGTCCCAAAAACAATTGTTGAATGTAATCGGTAATCTAGGCATTCAACAACAACAAACACAAAATCAAAATGGGGAAGGTAGTGAGACAGGTCACGAAAATCATGTTGGAGCAGCTTCCAATATTGTTAGATTCACAAACACAAGGTCTGATCGGCCTTTGAGACCAACATTCTTACCCCGAAGAAATGAAGCTGAAGAGGAAGTTCCGCAGGAAGAGGCAAAAGAAACAAATATCACAAATGATGTCATGGCCGCTTATGATGATTACACGACACTTCCAGATTGAGATGGGATTAATTAATTTGAATCAGTTCATGAATCAACAGAAAGACAAGGCCAGACTTAGATGGGAAAGGCAAAACAGGGGACCACGAAGGCAAAGTAGGAAGCTTTGAACAAGGTTTCTTTACCAACTTTTGATGGAAGTGGAAAGACAACTGCTAGAGCCCGAGTCCATAAGTTAGACACATTCTTATCTCTTAAACCAATGAAGGAGGATAAAGCTATACAATTTGCGACTGCATTTGGAAGGCATAGCGTATGATTGGTGGCACGATGGACTTGTGTCACAAGATCATGCCATGATAAATTCCTACGAGGATTTTGTAAGCAAGCTTATTGCTCAGTTTGACAAGAAAGACATGGAGGTGTATTACAGAGACTTGACTCAACTCAAACAAGTGGGACATGTGGAATCCTATGTCAACAAGTTCCAAAAGATTGCCGTCATGGTTCCAGATATGACAGAAAGGAGTCACAATGCTGTTTGTTGAAGGCTTGAGCGATAGATTGAAGGGATTGGTCAAGGTACATAAACCTAAAATGCTGCAGGGTGCTATTGAGCTAGCTTTCGACCTCGAGACTACACCTTTCCAACCACAGCAGAAAAACTTCAGCACATACAAACAAAACCAAAAGGTCTTCAAGTAGCATAAGTATACACCCCCAAAGGTTGATGAAGAATCTAGGAATGAACTAAGGAGGAAGAAGCTATGTTTGTAATGTAAGGAACCATGGGAGCCTGGATACCGTTGTTTGGGAAAAGGCAAGGCTCATTTGATTGAGGTCATATCTGTTGACGAAGAGCATGAAGAACAAGAGATCAGTGCGGGGGACGATAGTGATCACGAGGATTAGTCACCGCAGGTACAACATGAAAATACTACACCCAAGGAAACTCCACGCAACACTATTGCCACTTTATCTGGAATTCCCAGAAGTCGCCCTTTCCGACTGAGAGGTGTCCTTAAGGGACAATGAATAGTTTGCCTAGTGGACAATAGAGCCACACATATTTTTATTGATGAAGGATTAGTGATGAAGTGAGGCTTACAAGTTGAGGATTTTTCAGGATTTGGTGTCACTGTTGTTGATGGATTCACATTAAGTTGCACCAGGATGCTTCCCCAGCTAAGTATTCAAATTGGAGACTACACATTAACCGATGACTTCTATGTACTAGGTCTTGGCAATATAGATGTCGTCTTGGGACTCCATTGGTTAGAATCACTCAGGTGGTATGTTCAAGATTTTTGTCAGATGCAACTTGAATTTACAGTTGATGGGAAGCAAATACTGCTTAAGGCTATGTTTGACAATGGACCCCGAGTAGTTTTAGCGAGGAGGATGGAGGCCCTATTTAGACGCGGGGATATAGATTGGGCAGTTCAGTGTTTTGTATCTACTAAATCTGCCTCCACTAATGAACCGCAGTATCATGTTGATATTGAAAAGGTCTTGGATAAGCACAATGTAGTGTTTGAGGAAATTCCGCCGGGAAGCCCGCTTGATTGCAGGTTTGAGCTTTTTATCGAGCTTGAGGAGGGCACTAAGCCTGTTATCACGACGCCCTACCGACATCCACGCCATTTTAAAGAGGAGTTTGAGAAAACCATCAAGAAATTATTGAGCATGGGTCACATACATCCTAGCTCTACTCCCTTTGCCTCGTCAGTTGTTTTGGTTAAAAAGGATGGCACTATGTGTATATGCATTTGATTACAGAGCTCTAAACAAGAAGACCATTAAAAATAGGTATCTTATTCCCAGGATCAACGAGCTATTTGACGAGTTGCACGGGGCCGTGTATTTTTCCAAAATTGATCTCCGAACAGGCTATCACCAAATTCGAGTCCGGGAAGAAGACATACACAAGACTCCTTTTCACTGCCACTATGGACATTTTGAGTTTTGGTCATGCCATTCGGACTCACTAATGCTCCGACGACATTCTAGTCTTGTATGAATCACACTTTTCAGGATCAGTTGCGGAAATTTGTATTAGTTTTCTTTGATGACATCTTAGTATATAGTAAGACTTGGGAGGATCATCTTCGACACCTAGACATTGTATTGGGTATCATGGAAGCCCAATTCTTATATGCTAAGGCTTCCAAGTGTGAATTTGGAGTTTGGACTGACTGAGATTCTCTATCTCAGACATGTGATTGGAGCTAATGGTGTACAGGTACATTAGGAAAAGATTCAAGCTATTCTAGATTGGCCACCACCTAAAAATATTTAAGAGTTGAGAGGCTTCTTGGGTTTATGTTGCTATTACAGGAGGTTTGTGAAAGGCTTTTCTCGGTTGGCATCACCTCTTACAAATCTCACGAAAAAGGGAGCATTCCGTTGGACAAAGGATACACAGGTGACATTTGATAAGCTCATGGAGGTCATGAGTTCGTGTCTAGTACTGGCATTGCCTGACTTCACGCAACCCTTCGTTGTTAAGTGTGATGCATCAGGACAGGGAATCAGAGCAGTATCGATGCAGAACATACATCCTATTGCATTTGAGAGTAGGAAGTTGAGGGATACAGAGAAGTTGTACTCCACTTACGACAAGGAGATGCTAGCCGTTATGCACGCGCTAGCAAAATTTAGGCAATATCTAGTGGGTGTGAAATTTGTGGTTAGAATTGATCACAACAACCTTAAATATTTTCTAGAGTAGAAAGACCTTAATGAAAGACAATAAAAGTGGGTAAGCAAACTTTAGGCCTATGAATTTGATGTGGAGTATGTTAAGGGTAAAAAGAATATTGTTACTGACGCTCTTTCCCGAAAACCTACCCTATGCTCATTGACTGAGATTTCGGTTTATTGGAAATCTCAATTTTTGGCTGAGTACTCCATAAATACTTTTGCCTGTGAGTTAATTGATGGATGGGGTAGAAGCTGACAAATATTCTGTAGCGGATAATATTATATTTATAAAAACAGCATATATCTAGTACTGAACTCTAAGCTGAAGGTCAAGATCCTGAGAGCAGTTCATGTTACTCCTTTAGTAGGGCATCCCAAATTCTTTAAAACTTATCATCAGGTTCGAGAGAGATTCACTCGGAAGGGTTTTGAAAGATGATGTGCTGCAACATGTTAGAGAGTGTTTGACTAGTCATCAAAACAAATCCGGACACACTTTCCCTGCAGGTCTACTCCAGCTGTTGCCTATACTGGAACCGAAGTGGGATTTTATTACAGGGCTGCCACGAGTTCATGGAAGGGACGGTTGCAAGCCATAAACCAATTGGTATGGGGATGTCCCCAAAGCGTTCTTGATCCTCACCCGATCAGTCCATAAGGGTGTGCCAATCCTAGGGATTGTCGTCGGGGAGGTGTTTGATCACTGTTGTCAAGTTCTTGTTGGTAAACTTTGCTACGTTGTTTCCTTGTGGATAATAATTGGAAGAGAATTTGAGGATTACCTGGTTTTTGAAAGCCCATTGCATGAGCGAGGTAGACGAGAAAGAGGGAGCATTGTCACATACTAGATAGAGCGACATCCCGAACCTGATTACGATATGCTCCTCTAGGAATTTGGTCACTACCTCCGTGGTTGCATATTTGTGGTCGTTGACAGAGTAACTAAATATGCACATTTTTTTGCTATACCTGTAGATTATACCACACCTCAAGTTGCAGATTTGTTTTTTAGAGAAGTATTCAGACTACATTGGCTTCCTAAGACCATTGTTAGTGATCAGGACAACCGATTCCTTTGTATGTTTTGGCAAGAGCTATTTCACTTAACAGGTACAAAATTGATGCCCAGCACCAGCTACCACCCTCAAACGGATGGTCAGACAGAAATAGTTAATAAGTGGATCAAGGGTTACCTTCAGAACTATATTTCAGGGCAACAACGTCCTTGGATAAAGTGGTTGCAGTTAGGTGAGTATTGCTACAGTACTACCTACCACATGTCAATCGACATGACACCCTTCAGGGGTTTATATGGTTATGATGCGCGATCATTCTTGGATTTGGTGTTTGATGACTGTAAGGTCTTGCGAGCTAAGGATATGATACAAAACTATCAGGACATACTCAAGGCACTTAAAGATAGCCTCCAACATGACCAAAACCAACAGAAAATGTATGTAGACAGACATAGAATTGAGAGATCTATCGAGGTTGGGGACTTAGTCTTCTTGCGTTTGTAGCCATACAACAATCCACACTTAAGAAAAGTGGCGCAGAAAAACTCAAGCCACGCTTCTATGGACCCTACAAGATATTGAAGTGAATTGGTGAGGTTGCATACGAATTGGATCTTCTTGAAGGTAGTAAAATCCATAATGTATTTAATGTTTCATGCCTCTAGAAGGCATCGAGTCAGTATATAGCATCCTCTTTGGAATGCCACCCCTTGACGAGGAAGGAAAATTGGTCCTAGTTCCCGACATTATTGTGGATATGAGAGAAAGAAAGTTAAGAAACAAGGTGATCCGTGAATACCTCATTAGATGGAGAGGTTTACTAGAAGAGGATGCTACATGGGAAGGTGAACAAATTCTTCAGCATCCCAATTTGCGATTGCTAGAGGACCAGCAATCTCGGGAAGAGAGGACTGTAATATCCCCTTCTGTTTAATACACAATTATAATTAATTTTGCTAGCCTTTATTCCCGGAGGCTAGAGCAAGGTAATTCACAAGGGAATAAAGTGATTAATTAAATATGAAGCGACACTAAGGTTGAGAATATGACTTGCTCATATTTAATTAATAAAATGGACCATTAAAATATTGTTTTGGACGCCTAGTCTATTTGGATGTTTTAATTGCCTTAGGCCAAGTCAAACCTTTAATTATTAAATGAGGCATCATTTGTATGAGGAACAATTTTATTATTATAAACTTAAAGGCTTATTGTAAGCCTAAGTCGAAATATTTATTGGAGCGCCTAAGTGTAAGGTTTTTGGTCGTGGGCCCATTAATTCCTATGGGGCGGCATTATGATGTTTACTAACAAATATTAAATTGAAAGGGTAGGTGCCAATGAAAAGAAGTTTATAAAGGAAATTATCGATGACTTTGGGCATTCATGGGATTGTTTTTTTCTCTTCGATATCTTTCTCCAGCATAGTGTTAGAAGCTCCAAAACCCTAGGACGACACTCCTAGAGGATTCCATGACTTGGACGTAGCCCTGGGCCTGTTCTCTCAAGCATCTACAGCCATTTTCCAGGTGAATCAAGCATTTTCAAGGCGGCAGATTCAAGTATTTCTCTGGAAGTTTTTGTGCAGCGATTTTGCGAGCTCAATTTGCTAAGGTGTTTAGCAGTCACGTGGGTAGCCCTGTGATTGCAAATACTGTGCCATGGACATATTTCAAGGTGAGAGGAGCAGCGTATGGTGAAAAGCTTCGCAGGGTTTACATGGGGAGAGTGTGTCTCTGGACTCTCACAGCGAGGTAGAAAAGTCTTGGCATTTTCCTGAGCAGTGCCAGGTCTCAACGTACTTATCTTCATGATAAGATTGATTTGCAACATTACCAGGTTTTATCTTATAACCACAATTGGTGCTTACTTGTATTGATGAATACCTGTGTAAACCAATTGTAATGAAGGACATAATCTTTTAGATTGACCTATATTTGGAAGTGTATTCTTAGTATTAAAAATCAGAAAATGTAATAGCTGTGGCATTGATCTATCTTATAATTTTTATTCTGCTGGAGTTTGTATGCAAGCGTGCGCACACGCACACACACACACATACACACACACACACACACATGTGATGATGCAAATCTGAAACAACCTGGTTGCATTTCTGAATACATTTAATGGTCAACATATATGATACATATTGCTATTATCTCCGCTCTAATTCAGAGGACAGCAAACCATAAGATTCATTTAGCAACAAAGAATTATATACATCATGAGGGATGCATGAAAAGTGTTCGACAAAATTACCAGGATAGACAAATGAAGTCTCTGAATGCTCCCACTAACAAATGTTTGACCAAATATCTATTTATGAACCCATAATTTGTGGTGTTACGCTTGGGCTTGGTTATTCAGGCCAGAACTCAATATTTATAATTTGTGAGAATTAGTAATTAAATGTCTCAACTGAGATATCACTGAATGGTGTACAAACTGTTTGTTGAAACACCCCTCCATTGGATGTCTTCTTTAGTTGTAAACTCAAACGAACACCATACAATATCTCACGAAAACAAAGATATCAGAGAAAACCAGAATTTTAACACTTTCTTGCCAAGTGTTTGACAAAATGCCAAACCAATACCACTATGTTCTGGAATAGACTGAGAAGGGGTTTTTACACAAACACAAAGTAATAAAGGGTTGATAGAAAATATGCAGGCCCAACTGTCACAAAACTATTTATTACATTTTCTTTGGTTCATGTCCATTTTTGCAGCACTATGTCAACTGCAGTCTTAGGTGTTTCACATGCTATTCTGCGCTATACAAAAAATGGGCAACACAAGAACATGGTTCTTAAGAAAGAAGAGACTAGAATATGGAATCTGTCATACTTTATTGGAATGCAGGTTATAGCCTTTGTCATTGGGAGCTGGAACTATTAAGTACATAAATGGGCCCTATAAATACACACATCAGCTTCTGGATATACTTCTTGTTGAGCTCCAAATGACATGTTTATTTGTTATGAGAGAAACCGCAAGGAAGAATAGCTATCCTTTGCTACAGAATATGAAAACTTCAAAATAAGATCAGGAAGCAAAATAATTTGCTGCCTTGCTGATAGAAAGACGTTGTGGAAAAAGGGGATTTCTCATTTATTTGTTTTAGATTTGAAAACTGGCTAGTGTAATCCTTAGATCTTGTCAATTAAAAGCTACACAGTTTGGAAAAAAATTTATAAGTTTTAAAATCAATTATACATTGGTAATTACTAATTGCCATAGTTCTAATGTTTGGGTATTTCGGTTTCCTGGTTCTCATGTTATTTGGTGAGTATTTTTCCCCTATTTCTATATTTGTATGTTATGTAGGCTACGTTCCTTTAGTATGGTTTTTCAAGGCTTAAGATTATGGTTAAGTTTCCTCCGTTTTTTTTGATGGATTAGTGGAAGTGCTGAGTGTCTGGTAGTCCTGTTTGATTACATTTGGTATTATTATGCAATGCATTATTATCTTAATTATGCTTATTTTATATTATTGCTTGCTTTTTTTACTGTACACTTCTAAAAAATTAACTAATAATTAATTCAAATTTTAAAGATGTATTTTATTCAGTTTAATTTCTTCAGATTTAGTTCCTGCCACACCGTGGTCAGGTTATAGGAACATTTTGGAGTTTAATGCTATCCTTTATGTATTTGCAGGGCTTGTGAATTTAAAGACTCTGATCCTTGGTTATAATAACATTACTGATGCTGGTCTAGTACATTTAAGAGGTGTCATCTCTATTCTCTTACAAAGATATTTGCTTGTTTGCACATCTTGTATACATTTCTAGAATTATTCTGACTAGTTGACAAATCTTGGTCACATGAACTAGTCATGGACTATATTTCAAATTTTCAATTTATTGCCAGTAATGGCTGATTAAATGGCTGCAAATAAATATTTGTTAAATAGAACAGAGTTGGATATGTTGATTTTTGTTACAGATTTTGACACGAGACATGGCATCTGATGTATAATGTTAAGCTTTAGCATTATATGGAATGCATGTTTGCTAGATTCAAAATCAGCATGTGGTTGAATTTATATTTTCTTGTTTCATGCTATTCCCAATCTCTTGATTCTGAGTTACCCAAACAGTTTCACATGAGGGCTTGTCTCTAGTCTTTGAGATATGAATTGCGGATGTGACAAAAGATCCTAGCAAAAAGTCCTTTTTAACCCTCATTTAGGAAATGATGTTGTCCTCTTTTCTGCAAGTAGGGAAATCCTTACCGGTATTCTCACCTAGAGACATTCTCTAGTTGTTGTTGTGTGTATGCATGGAACATCCGATCTTAAAAAAGGGGATAGAGATTTTTAACTAATTTTTCCTATCAAAGTTTTTTGCAATTTGATATGGGCTCCCAAATTTGAATGTGGAGGTGACTGAGTTGCCAGTAATGTTAGTGCTATTGTCTACCTTGCTGATATGCTCTTTTAAAGGAACACTCGTATTGGCTTGAATTGCATCCACCCTTCATGCTATCTATATCTCTGCTTTGCCATTGTAACATTTTATGAATTCTAGTTTTGAAATTAAAGAAGTGCTATAGTAAAAGCCCGCATATTTGTTTTTGGCATTTTTTTTTTCAGCTCTACCATGATAATGATGGGCCATTTAAAGAAAAAATTAGAGGATCATAAGATGAGAATTGAAGAAAAGAAATCTTAAGAGAGTAGCCCTTCTCCACGACTACAAGAACAGAAAATATTGGTGTTCTGTGAAGTAGAGGCAGAATATGGATGCCTTGAGGCTTGAATAAATAATAATGGAGATGTCAATTGAAAAAAGTAGCTAGGTTTATGCATTTCATTGTTTTAATGTGGCATTATTAATAGGTCAGATAAAAATCAAGATGAATACATCAACCTGGTGGCTCATTTGCAAAGTGACTGTAGGCAGATGGTCTATGTGCTCAATTCATTGAGATGATGCTTTCATTGCTACAAAAGAGTGGGATCTATATAACTGTTTTTGATGGAGATTAGTGAAATCTGTCGTCAGCATGGACACATCAACTAGAGGATGTTATCTGCAGCCAGTCAATTTTTTACTAAAGGCTTTAAATTGGAACTTTTAAGGTTGTAGTAGCCCTAATGTAAGCACTGGCTATGTTTTTTCTCAATTTGCAAAGCTGTGAAGATTAGGGTTCGAGAATGCACTATTTAGTATTTATGAGTTTCACATGAATGATACAATATGATTGTAATAAAGAATGTAAGTAGAGGTATAAATCTAACATGATGATGGCAATGTTGATCTGGAATACTCATTATATAACTGTAATTTTTTACCATGTTTGTGTAAGCTTTAAAAGGCCTCTTAATCCTTTAGTAAGGTATGTGTGGTGAGAGCTAACCAATTTGTTGGATTATGGAGGAATGTGTGATAGAAACTATTTGAAGAAGATGAATATCGATTTCTTCATCAAGGCCTAGTAGTGAAACGAGAAGACTGGTCATGAAGATGTGGTGTAGTAATGGGGAGAGAGGCACATTGAAGGGTATGCCTCCTATCTTGTTATGACTGGTGTAATATCTCATATCTTGTCATATCTTGTTATGTCTCACATCATCTTTGGAGGCAACAATAAAAATATGTACAAAGAATTTGCTACTACCATGTAGTGTGAGTTTGAAATGTCAATGTTTGGTGAGCTGTCTTATTTTCTTGGTTTGCTATTATTACAATTGGCTAATGGAAATATTTCTTTCTTAAACCAAGCATATTAAGGAAATGCTGAAGAAGTTCAAGGTAGAAGACTGCAATCCTGTGAGCACTCGCATGGTTATAGGATGCAAGTTGAGAAAGGACAATGAATCTCCTGAAGCTAATCAAACTTTGTACATGTCAATGATTGGGAGTTTATTGTATGTCACAGTTACAGGCCTAGATATTATGCAAGTTGTTGGTTATATGGCTCGATTTCAGGCTGCACCAAAGGAGACTCATGTAAGTGTAGTAAAGAGGATATTCAAATATCTGAAAGGTACTATGGATTTCGGTCTATGGTATCCAAGAGGTGAAGATTTCACCTTCACAGCATAGACAAATGCAGATTGGGCCGGAAGTGTTGATGATAGAAAGAGCATGAGTAGAGGTGCATTCTTTCTAGGAAATTATCTTATTTCGTGGTTGAGTAAGTAACAAGAGTCAATTTCTTTGTCTACAGCTGAAGCTGAATACGTTGCAGCAGTTTCTTGTTGCACACAACTTCCATGGATGAAGTAGATGTTGAAGAACATCAAGGTAGAGTTTGATCATCCCATCTCTATTTTCTGTGATAATACGAGTGCAATTAATATATCCAAGAATCCAATTGTACACTCCAGGAATAAAACATATTCCAATTAAGTATCATTTTTTAAGAGAGCAAGTTGCTAACGATCAAGTGAAGTTAGAATATGTTGCCACCAAAGAATACGTTGCAGATATCTTCACCAAGCCTCTTCCAAAGGAAACTTTTGAGTACTGGCAAATGTTGGGAATGATGTCACACTCATCTTGTCAGTAAGGAAAGAGTGTTGATTAGGGGGGAGCTTATAGTTGTCATATCCTTTAGATCCACGGCAAGAGGTCGCAGAGTTATTATCTCCTTTTGCCTTTGATGTCAAAGGGAGAGAATTAGAGATAGGAGCAGGAGAGGTAGCATTTTCAGTTTTATAAGCTTGAAGTTGTCATCAAAGACAAAGGGGGAGATTGTTAGATATTTGTCATTGACGTCAAAGCTTGATACATGAAAGAAGATATAAGAACCTGATGTTAGAAAGAATATGCTCCTGTTGTTAAAATGGAAAGATATTTATGAAAATCAAATCAGATAAGTTTAATGTTGGGTGCCAAGGTGGAGAAGATTTAGATAAAATAAAATCAGTTTTTACAGCTGCCAAGAAAGGAAAGAAAATCACATAAAGATGGCCGCCATTTTTAGAAGGAAACAAGAAAAGAATGTTTCCGGATATGATAGGATAAACCAAATCTGAGTTATGCCATAAAAAAAAGATTTAATGTGTCATAAAAAGAAAAAAATGAATGTGACAGATTGTGAAAGATTTACTGTAGATTTGAGGATGTGATAAGATTAATCAAATCTGATTTATGTCATAAAAAGAAAGATTTAATGTGTCATAAAAATAAAGATTTAATGTGACAAAAAGAAAGATATAATGCAGATTTGATAAGGTTTCATTACCAGATTTGGGCGCCCAAGATATTTTAAAAATCTTCCATTTTGAGAATCCAAACAACGCCATTTTTAGTAGGTTTTATTTTGAAGAGATTTATGGATATTAATGAAATAAAAAGGAAAGTGCAGTTTAAAAAGATGATTTTTTTAGTGATTTAAAATCAGAGATAAGAGGGTGATGAAAAAAAGGAATAGAGTTATGAAGGTTGAGCAGAGTATAGAGAAGTCTTTTTTCAAGTAGAGTTTATTGGAGGTCGGTGCTTCATATTGAGTCGGTGCTAAAAGGGAGTCGGTGCTTCTAGTGGGTTGGAGCTCACGTTTGTAAGATCAATATCTGACATGGGTTGTTGCCTACAATTTGTAAGAAGTTAATAAAGGCAATATTTTGTCATTGTTTTTTCCCTTGGGGGTTTTCCACGTAATTTCTGTCCTTGCATGTATTGTTTTCTTGATGTTTTTGAAGTTACACTAGCAGATTTGAAATAAGTGTTAAAATTTGTCCTAATACTGATTCACCGCTCCCCCCCCCCCCCCCCCCCCCCCCCCCCCNAAGTGTTAAAATTTGTCCTAATACTGATTCACCGCTCCCCCCTCCCGCCCCCTCCCCTCCCCTCCTCTCAGTATAAGCCTATGCTCTTCAATGTGACCCCCTCCACTAGAAGATATAAATAGGAGGACAATTCATTTGTTGAAGGCATCAAAAGATCAAGAAAAATAAGCAGAAAAAGAATTGAAATCAGAACTTGAATTGATATTAGCAGCAATTCAAAATAAGAGATAAATCTGATTAATAAATAGATTTGTAGATCTATTCATATGTGTTCATGCAATAGAGATACTTGTTGAAATTATTGACCTTTTGTAAGGAATCTAAATGCTTATCTTTTGTGATGTCCCCATCTTCGCCTTAATAATGCAATAGCAATAAATCACATATGAGGTCAAGGGGTGGCAGACGTTGAGTACCTCAAGTTAGTTAGGAGATAGTCAATAGAAAATAAGTGTTCAAGTAGATAGTTTGAATTATAAGCATCAAGAGTATTAGGAAAAATTGTGAAGTCTTATCAGTAAGATGATTTTCCCAGTTAGCATCAAGAGGCACAATAGAGAATGCGATATGAGGAGCAGCCAGGATCAAGGATGATAGATATATCCATCAAGCACTGCCAAGCTCACCAGTTATTCAGAATGACAATCTTAAGGACAACCACCTAATTAACATGTAAATCATGATTCTACTATCCAATCAAAATGTTGAATAGTAAACCCATAATGAGTCATGTTGATAAGATGACTTCCTATGTCAATCATCATCAGAGCAACAAGGAAGAGGCATGGTGCTAAATGAAGATATAGACCATCATTATGCATCGACAACATTGCAACAAACATCAGACGGTGAGGATAAAAGATAGCAATCATTATGACAATCATGAAGATGGTATGAGTGTCATAACAAAGGCATCATGAGCATCCATTAGTATTATTGCAGTGAAGAGAGAATGGCAGAAAGCTTGATCGAGAATCATTTACCATTAAATCAAATAGTATCATCATCATGGAATAGCTATCAGCGCACTAAGTAGAAAAACATCGATTGAATAGAATTGGTAGCCAACAAGCATTGAGTATATCAATCATATATGGAAGCAAGTTCTCATTGATAACCCGTATAGGGAGATATTATAAACATCCGATTGCTTGAATCATTATCACTGCATATTAAAGACCGATCATACCTGAAGACCAAAAAAAGATATTATACCTTGCTTGGATCAATCAAATCAAGACACATTATCGATGCATGAGAAGGATTGATAAGGATGATTAGGATAGAATAAAGTGATTAATGGATAACAATGAGTCTATGTGCAGAGTACACAGATTTGAGATTACAAACTGTAATTGATCTCATAAAGATGATCTTAAGTATCGACATGGTGACAATTAGACATGCGTCCAATTACTTATCAAGTATAGCTGCATATTAAGAACCAAAGAATATCGATTTAAGGAAGAAGTTGGCTAATTAAATGATTAGTCATAACTATTAGTTATACAGCGATTGGAATGGATCAATGCTAAACCACTATTATGATGACAATGAACAGACAAACCAATTGTTATGGAAAGATGTGATTTGCTTATGGAAAGGCATAATTTAAGAAGAGACACATCTCTTAGAATACCACCTTTCCATCATGCAAGATACATAAACGAGTTCAAACTCAGTTTATCTCTTCTATACATCCTTATTGGATCGCTCTAATTGAGCATTTGGCCTAGTGTCAAAACCAGTTGCATATATAACAAGTTCAATATCAGGAAGACCACCACCATTGTTGCAAACATATCAAGTCAAATCAGAAACTGCATCATATCACTATAAGCGATATCATTACACATAATTGCATATTCGTAAAGACATATCAGGAGCAGCAGATTCTCCTTCTTTGTAAGCGATAGGAATACATATATTGTAGTATACTTCATGTTGTCATAACAGAGACAGCTACCGACCAGAATATATTACAACATACCTTCCATTGTCAAATCAGAGAGGGCTAATTCTGATTGCATAATTCATTTTGCTGAAGCACTAAAGGCCATCCTTGCATAGTTGTCATCACTCATATCAGAGACAGCAAAGGTAATCGTAATATTGTTACATTGCACTAAGTGCAGATATAGTGATCAAAATCATCTTGCATATATCCAATTTTTGAATCAGAAATATCAGTGCTATTGGTATTAATTATATAATATAAAGAACAATCATCTAAGAAGTGGTTTCATAGTCAATTATTCTTACTTCAATAATTATCGATTTTAGTGTTATTTGTGACTTTAAGGAAATAAGTCTCTTGCAATGATCTTTACAAGTTGATTGTCCCAATATTATAAGATTGAACAAAGGGGACATTACATCTGTATTATTATATGTGATAAGGGATTCGTTTTATAATCTATTTTGAATTCAGAGAAATGGATTACAAATAAAGGATGGCCAGCCTTCCGAGTTCACAAGACCCAAGTATGCCACCCCAAGATGAATTTTATGCTCACGGGCCAGGGGGCTTAGAATGCCCTTGGGCTCGAGGTCCCATCAAGTATGCCACCTTGGGGTGGAATGGACAATCAACCTTCCATGCTCATGGGCCAGGAGGTGGAATGGAAGACTGGCCTTCCATGCTGTTTGGCTTGAATAAGGAGGATGACCAGCCTCCAAGGTGAATTGAGGGGTGGAAGGGTGGCCTAGCTTCTATGCTCTTGTAGTGCGAAGTCGACCAACCTTGAGACTGTGGTGCAAATGTTTCAACAAATTATTATGAGATTATTATGGGAATCCGCATGGGAATGGCTATTGCTTTCTTGGACTTAAATATAAATGATGTTTATGGATATCACGATGTTGACCAGCGATTTGTAAGATATATGTTATCATGGCTTATGATTTAATGCCAATTTCCCGCGACTAATGTTTTGTGCAGGACCTGCACCAGGATTTCCCTTATAAAGGGCCTTGCAATTGGTGAATTTCTGTTCTGAGATGCATGGCATTTCTTATTTTTGTTTGGAGTTGTGGTTTTAGGTCAAAATTTAGGTATATCCCAATAAGGAACATTACATGTGGGCCCTTTCTTTTAGTCTCCTTCTACACTTTGTCGAATTTGACTTATTCCTATGCGATTTCCTTTGCTTTTGATGGATTTTTTGTTCTAGAACTCTTTCCTCCTTTTATCCTATAGATTTGGATCACTGTTGGGTGTTTGATACTTCTTTTTTCTTCTAAATGTTTTTCATTGCCCATTTGGTATTTGGGCAATACCCTTGCCAAAGGATTTGTGGTGTTGAAAGTTCAATGTCATTATATTTTCTATAAATTATTAAATTATATGAAAAAAATGGTGTCTCCAGGTACTCCTGTCTTCGTTTTAAAAAAAATAGATGCATCGGTACCGGTACTGGTCTTCTGTACTAGTACAAGTATCGTTCTCATGGGAACCTAGGTTCTTTGGCATTTGAGATTTCTGCCCCCATTGCACCTGCTGGGGGTGTTGTCTTCAAAGGTCAAAACCCTTGGTTCTATGGCATTTGAGATTTCTGCTCCTATTGCAACCAGCTGGGGGGTAAATTCATTTAATACATTTTGTTGTCGTATTTTTCACGAATTCATGTTTTTTTATTTTTGCAGAAATCTACGTATTTTTTAAGTTGTCAACTACCAGTACATACTGAGTACTCGCTGAGTTGGAAATATTTGGTTTGCCTTGTCCAAGTTTGTGAACTATAGTTTAGATAACAGATAAGAAATGGAATCACTCGTTCTCAGCAAGAATTCCTCTATTTCCATTACCCACGGCATAGTTCAACTTTTTGACAATTTGAATCTGTCATGAAATTAGTCATTTTGTCATTTACTCTTTTTTGATGCACCGTATATTTGTGGCTTCAAAAGTTTATTTTCATTTTTTCCAATGATCTAAAATAAATTGCAGCAATCCTTACAAAAATGCAGGACTCCTATTATGGTTTCAAATGGGACCTCCCGTAAATCCACAAAAACTTATATGTTTAGCCACTCATTTCTGGACAGTTTTTTTCCATGCACGATTTCTTAAAACTCTGGCAAAAAATGTTCATAATGTATCTGGAATGTCTGCTGTAGTAACAGGTTTCTCTTCTTGGATGCAAAGTTATGTCGTAAAATACTACTTTATACTCATCACAGCTTCACAGGCACAAGACTTAATTTAATCTGATACGATATACCAATTTCTAGCAAACAAAGCACGCAGAAAACAAGGCATAAACAATTGAGAAGGATATCAACACCAATGCTCATTTACATCTCATTATAAGAAACAAAATATGAATGTAATACTGTGCCCTTTTGATTTTATAAGTCCTTTTGCTACACATGGCTGTGTATCTCTGAATCTTCAGATACTGAGGTTCAAATGTCTGTTTACGATCTAGATATTCTGACCTGGTACTAGGGGGAAAGGGGGAAGCAGAAGGGAAAACAGACTACGGGATCTTGAGCCCATACAAGGGGTCCTCCTTATGGCAGCTCATATGGATATTACATGGAGTATATGCCCTTTACATTTGCAAGATTGTTTCACCAAGCAAATTGATCAATATGGTATATTTTTACAAGATGTTTGCATAATAAGTTCTATATTTTGCAAGTTGGCTGATTTATAGGCTTCTTATCTAAGTTGTCAGTCCCAAATCAGGATTGTTTTGGGTTTGCAGGTTCGATCAATTATTTTTAGGGGGTTTGGATTTGTTTTGGGTTCGTACGTATAAAAAACATACAAAAAATAAAAAATAAAAAATAAAAAATATATACATATATGCAGCAGCAATTAAGTTCATTATAACCACTATGCTAATAGTCAAGTAACACAGCAAAATACGCCACCACATATATTAATGCTTTAGTCCAAATAGCATAGCAAAATGCCAAAATACACCACCATATCAATGTTCCAGTTCAAAATAATAATGTCTACTGTTAACAATCAGCCATCACTGATCAAATGTCATCAGAAGTGATTAAAAATATCATCATCCTCCATATCAATATGTTGTGGTAAATTTTAAGAACCACAAATAGTGCCACTTGCAGCGGCATTAGCACAAGGATTGGCAGCGGCACTACCAATCTCGGGATCAGCCTCGTGATCACTAGGTAGCTCATGGTCATCAACTCCAAGTGCAGCAAGGCGGGCAACTAAATCATCCAACAATGTATGCTCTGGATCAACATCTCACTCGTTTGTCTCCATTTTTTTGTAGGTATTTTCTTTGTGTGTTAGGAGCTGTAAGTTTGAATGCATGTAGACCAAGTGTTCCACCTTCTAGGAGTGTAGTCTATTGCACTTTATTGAGTGGATGGAGAAGTATGTGCTCCAATTCTTCTTTGATGATGATGAACTATCAACCTATCAAGATTTTCAATTTTGAAATTAGAGTGTTAAAGAGTTATGAATAAAATTTTTAAATATAAATTTATTAACAAGAAATTAGAATCTTAAGAATTAAGAACTTGTGATAAAATTTTGATGGCAATAGGTTCTAGGTACTAGTATGCTTCTTCATGGAAGTACCACCAATTATGAGCATCAACGTTATGCTTGTTCAAAAGAGTGGCAAGACCATAATCATCCATGCTTGCAAAACTCATGAATTCAACCCTCACTATAGGTTGTTTGTCTTCATGAAAGAATCTACGAAGGGCTTCCTTGTACCTTTGAGCAATTTTAGGATCTCTAAATGGGGCAACTCTTGTGTTATTGGCATCATTATGAAGGACCATCTGACTATAGTACTTGGGGCTCAATGCAAAGGCAAGGGGATGCAAAGGAGTAGTCATTTTGTTACATCTCTCCATCATGATTTTTTGTAGTTCCTTGAAGAATGTTTCTTCGGGATCTTTCTCTTTATCATTTATGATGACTTTCATATCCTCAATCATTGAGTCAATGCCACCATATACCTCACCCAAGCAAGGCCTATCCATGTTAGTATATCGGATCATGTTCAATATAGGCTCAGTAAATTTGAAGAGGTACTCAACACGGTCCCACCAAGAGTCATCTAATATCATTGCCTTAATGTTTGCTGCCCTTGTACTACTAGATTGCCTCCATATGCTCCAATTAGCACTGATTACTGTTCAAGACAATGCCTCACAAAACTTCACAAGCCGTCTCAAAATAATTTTGTTGGAGGCAAAACAAGTGTCAACAACCTATTTCAAAATCAAAATAATAAAAAATTAAAATTAAAAACTTAGAAAGTTTACTAAAGTAAAACATATTTAAATTTTAAATAATTTAACTTACCTTCAAGAGTTCCAATCTCGAGAATTGTCTAAATATTTGTGAGATATGGGGTTTGGTGATAAACATTTGGATGTCGTGACATTGACATACATTTGTTTGATCCGTTCAATTTTGGTCCCATTTTTTTGCAGCATTAGGTTGAGTGAGTGGACAACACAAGGTGTTCAAAAATGTGTGAATAACACTTTTCAACCAATAACCCAACGACCTTATAGATTTTGGCATTGTCTCTTTTAACATGAACAAGATTTCTGAGCACCAACTTGCTCAAATGGCTTGGGAAAGAATGTTGGCAATAAATAGAGTGTCCTTCACTTGCCCTTCGCAATCCATTGCTCTCAAAAACATTGCACCAACTTTCTCAATTGCTTGGAAAAGAATGTTGGCAATAAATGGATTGTCCTTCACTTGCCCTTCATAATCCACTGTTCTCAAAATTATTGCACCTCTTGTGGACACTGCAATAACATTGACCGAAGGGCGATTTCTTGCATCTTTTCGTCCATCAGATACTATGGACACACCTATTTCAATACAGGAATCTGTGGTGGTCTTCAAGGCATCCTCCACATGTTTAACCTCTTTGTTCGAAAAGGAAGTACACATCTCATAACCTGGGCCCTTGAATCCCTTTGGAGCCTCATTAGTCGATCTCACCATTTTTTGCCAATAAGGTGAGCAAACAACATTAAATGCCAATCCATTAGCATGCATCTAGCTATGCCTTGCCCGACAATCTCTCTACTCTTATTGCGAAATGTCATTTCCAAGGGTTCCTTTGTTCTATTATTTGACACTGGTTCCTGAGGAATATGCAAGAAAAGCTACTTTTGATCCTATTGAGGCTTTCAATCCTTTCTTAGACTTTTCTAAATGATGAGAACCTACTTTCCCAACTACTTCATATTCTTTTGCTTGCTCTTCAATATATTTCATTACAATAGAGTTTGCAAGAAGGCTTTTACCTTGAGGCTTCTAGTAACTCTTGGCTTGCGTGCATAAATCTTGATGCCTTTATGAGGGATAAAGCACAAATGTATTTCACTTGACTATATGAGCTGTTATATTACTCTTTGTAATGGTTACAAATCTAAATGCAACCTCCTCCACCTAGTAGTTTTTGTACCATTTCCTCATATTTCGATAGTGGAGAGTTTGGGTCTGTTTTGAACACAAGATTTCCCAAAGCTAGAAGCACTTGCCATTATATGAATCTATAAATAACGTACAAAGCCACAAACCAAAATGAAAAAATAAAACAAAACTAGAGAGCTCATTTCTTTTTGTAAAAAAATGTAGGGAAAAATTAAAAAGCAAACAAAAAACAACAAAAACCTACCTCTTTTGTTGAAATCTTTCTCTTCAATGTCTTTGAGTAGTTCTCGACACTTGCTACCATGTAGGAATAACACACAAACTAGCTTAGAGCATGTAACAATCAGCCTTCCAACTCTCCTGGAGCAATGACAAGCAAACAAGATTGTTTAGAAATGGAGGCAACAAGTTTTGTTATCATTCACAAATGCATAAATGAAATAGCTTTCACCTTTTGTGTTTTAAATGGTCAAATTTAAGGTTAGGGGGTTGAGTTGACCAAAAAAGGCAAAAAAAAAAGTAAAAACAATGTCAAATACTCCTAGGGTTTTTCCGTGGGAGGCCAAATTCCTCTCAGGTTCGGTAGGGCTGAATCCATAGTCTGTGGGCCAGACCCGATCCAAACCCATAAGGGACCACATCTAGACCTAGATCTGGGATGAACCGGACCGGACTCAGGTGTCATAGGGGAAGAACCTAGCTTCCTAGCTTCATATTTGGTAGTTGGTTCTTAGATAAGCTCTAAAAGTTTGTCAAAATGTAAAACTAAAAATTGAATGTGTTTTTTACAATAGATTTTTGAAAATTTATTTGTTTTCCCATTGAAAGTACCACTTGGTTCTTATTTAGACCTTGGATATATTTAGAAGTCTTGAATAACATTTAGAGTGTCTGGAAAGTCGATCACATCTGAAAATTTATTTTTTACTAACATACACTGATTTACTCTAAGAGGCATCTCTTACTATTGTACTGATTTACTCTAAGAGGCATCTCTTACTATTGTACTAATTTAACTTCTAATATTGATCATCATTAATAATGTACATGCAATTTTTACAGTCAATGGGATAGATGAAGTGCTTCTCAAAAAAAATGCATAGTTTTAGTTTTCATCAGTGTTTTGAATAACACTCTGTGATCCACCATTAGAATGAGAGCAAAAGATGATAGATTGTGGAGTGTAATCTGAAACATTGATGAAAATTGAACACGGAGGATTTTTTTGAGAACCTCTACATCTATTGATTATCATGTTATCAATAGGCAGTTTACTGAGTATATGATTTTCTTTCTTTTTAATCACATTTTCCTTCTTGTCTTTTCTTCTTTCCTTGTCATTCAATCGTGATGACAAACTCAGGTGTACTAATCATTTTTGTGAGATTATATTCCAACCGTTTCTGGTAAATGCAGCCACTTGCTAAGTAAATCTGAAAGTATTGGACATGAAATTTTTTCCTATATCCTGTACCAATTAGATTTTCTTTCTGGAAATAGGAGAAGACATGTAGGCCCACCGATTAAGAGTTTTTAGTGTGAAAAGTTCATATACTTAAGGCTTAATAGGTTTTAGTTTAATGAATTTTTTACATGCGTGAACTTGGAATTATGTAATGTATTTTGATATGGCGAGATACTACTTTTCAGGGATGACAAATTTGGAGAGCTTAAATTTGGATTCATGTAAAATTGGAGATGCAGGATTGGAATACTTAAGAGGTTTATTTCTTGATCTCAATGCTGTGATTTATTAAAAAAACATTCTGTTTCTTTTGTTTTTTTGACTCTAAATATTTAATGCCTTAGAATAAAAAAGTACACTTCGTTTTAAACATAGGCCATAGCCATTTTGGAACTTGTAATCAGGTTAAAATTGCATGTGTGTTCTATATATTTTGTTTTGCTTTTTTGAATCTTGAAAGTTATGTATTGCAATATTCTAGAATCTGAAGGCATAAGAATCAGTTTTCAGATTGAAATATATTGGACTGATTTGATGGTCTGTGTTACCTTCTTGTTGTTCACAACCTACAGGCATTAAAATTCATTTTAAGATTGTATTCTACAGTACTCATAAATATCCTGTGAAATTATTTAAAATTTTAAAATATCTAGATGATTTGAACTGTGGATAAACATAATGTTATATTGTTATAGCAGTGCATTTAGATTTTGGTGTTAAAGGATTTTCTCAAAATAGTTCCATTATTTATCATGTACAGCCTTGCATTTCCTTTGCTTTAATCCCCTGCATTTCCAAAAGTACCCCCCACCTCCTTAAACTGGTCGTGTCATATCAACGTATTTCCATAAAGGAGAGTTTGGATCTGTTTTGAGTTTGGTTGACTTGTGGAGGTGAACTAGTTGCCATTTTGATTTCTATGGCAATAAATTTTGTGAACACACTCAAAACATAAATAAAAAATTCAATACAAAAAATAGATGTAGAAACCCTAGCCGTTTTGAATCTTTCATATATTCGTAAAAGAATGGAAAAAATAAACATATAAACAAATCAAATAATTTGTGTCATGTTTGTAAAACAAAGATGGAGGGAAAAAAATGAAAAAAATCTGACCTCTTTGCAAAATATCCTTCTACGATGTTCTTGACAGCCAATGGAAGGTTGTAAATGCATAGAAATGAGGATGCAGTCATTGATGAAGCTTCAAAGTTTGATCTTCAACTCCCCATGTCGAATCAAATAAGCAACTATGTCGATCCAACAAGCAAAAATATATGTTTAGCTTGTAGGAATGAAATTTGCCGTTTGCAAAAGAAATGAGCAAAAACTCAGTTGTTTTAGTGTTTCAAGTCATTTGGATGTCACTTTTAGGGCAGCATGTCAAATCAGACTCTAAAAGGTCTTTGAAAGTTGCAAACAAAGTTGACTTTCTGCTTCTGGGCATCTGGGTTCACCTAGGAGGAATTGATCCGCATTTTGGCAGACCTTGTTCGCACCCAAAGGCGGACTACACCCGGATCTGAAATGAACTTGTATCAGGCAGCTAGGGGCAAACCTGGTTACTTAGTGAATAACCATGAAAAATATGAGATATCAATACACCTTGTTGACCCCATACATGTCAAGGAATGGTGGATAGTATCAAATTGCAGCGCACTGACAACCTTATGAAGGTACACATGAATAACATATGATAAGCCTGGTTTTCACCATAAATGACATTGGTGAGACACTAGCAAAAACAATATAGGGGTTGTTGAACATGACAAAGTTAAACACGTTCTACACACTCACAATATTCATTGTCAAGCACAATCATCATTGAAAGAACAACCATTACAAAAGGACAGTCATGCAGCCTATAAATGTTAAACTTATGATAGTTACCATGCATCATAATACATATTACAGAATGGAGGATAGGAGCATGACAACGCCATGAAAATCTATAGGATGTATGCCGGAGGATAGGACTGGTGAATGTGTCAGAACACAAATGCTCAAACACCATGAAGTGATGGTATAAGATCTTTTGACAAGTATAGTAAGTTTGCCTACAAATTGTCATTAATTGTGAAAGGAAATATGTTCAGAATCTTAAACAAAGATAATAATAGCCATTCATAATATATTCATGAAAAACTAGAGTAAGACACTATTCATAGGACAATAATCATGAAATCATGTAAGGAGCAATCTATAATAACAGTACCATCCTCTAGGGCATACCTATGACGAGGACATGGATCCTATTCAAGAATCAATATGATCACAATATGTACTGCATCTTTTTAAGCTGGATAAAATCTGAGCTGAAAAGAGAGACCCATCAAGTATAATGAATCCGAAACATGAACAAACTTGAGGCCCCCAAAACTTATGCCCCACGGAGTTTCGGGGATGGGGACATTTTAAGGGACGGGGACGTGTTTCCAGTACGGGTACGGTTTAGAACCAATTTTTAGGGGACTGCTATTTAAAATATAGGGGAATTTTTATATATAGAGAGAGAATTCAAATATGCATATCACAACATTGATAAACCATTCACCATAAACATTTTAGAAGCTCAATACAATGAATACATAGCTAATTAACAAAATTCAAATACTTTCATTGTAAAAATATGGTGTACATATTAGCAAAAATGCCCAAAGGCTCCATGTTTCACGCATGAAATGACATAAAGAGAAGTCCAACTAAAATACTAAACAGTAAACAATAACATAGGAGTTTAACTCCATAATCGGATGTCCATAATAATCAAAATCAATGATGTACATGCAAATGATATATGCCACTCACTGCTGCTGCTCATTATTATGAAATGCGGGTATAGGGACTGCAGCAAGGGCATCACAGCCACTTCCACTGTCCATGTCATATGTAGAAGCTGCCTCATCTAAAGAAATTTTCTGCAAGTTGTGGAGTAATAACGTAAGTTTACGATCCTGGTTCTGATTTAGATTCGGGTTCGGATTCCGATTCCTGGATTCGGCAAAAGTAATTTTTGCGGGGGGTTAGGTACCACGGTTATATATAGAGAGATTTCAATATATATATATATATATATATGTATATATGTATGTATGTATGTATATTCATAGATTCATACATGTAACATGTTCAATGTCCATTCATCATTGGTTCAAAACTCCAAACATATAACAATAATAATAATAATAATAGTAAGTTAGAAGCATGATACTCATAAATCCATAATTGCCAATAAAATTATAAATAAAATACCTCATATATCATATTCATACTTAGCAAAAGTCTCAGTCTCAAAATGTCATTACACAGTGAAAATTAAATTACAAGCCATAATAGTCCTCTGTAGCATTCGCCTTTGAAGAAAAATGCTACAGCTGTAGAACATAGCAAAAATGGTGAAAATGCTTGAGAGATGAATGAATGATCATCAAATGACCAAATGCATGCTTTATTGGTTGAAATTAGGGCTTAGATGCTTTTTAGATTTAAAGAAATAAAAAAATGGCATGTGGGGCCCGTTTTTGGGCACCCACAGCCTTGGATTCCCGTGGATTCCTCCGGATGTCCGGTCGGAGACCTGCCAGAATCCGGGAGGAATCTGGGCAGAATCAGGGTTAGGTTCCCACCAGAATCAAGATTTGGGCCTAAACAGAGGGATCCGGTAACTTAGGTAATAACGTTTAAGTAAGCACACCCAAGAGTTATATCCTGATTCCCTGTCAGCCCCTCATTGTAATCAAGTTTTTTATTTGACAAATTCCATTGACTAATGGAGATTTGAGAGTGGAGACCCCAATGAGGTTGAGGGGTAGTGCCCCTCGTGAGTGTCTGGGGGCAACGCCCCTTGTGAGGGTTTGGGGAAATGCCCCCAATGGGGTCAAGGGGCAATGCTCCTTATGGGGCTTTGGAGGCAGCACCCCCAATGGGGTTGCAGGGTCCGGGGGCAGCTAAAATTTAAGGCCTTTAAAACCTTTACCACCAATGAAAAATTCGTTCTCTTAACTGCAAGCAAGAAAATATAAATTATATGAATTTGGATGAGTTTTTAGAACAAAACTCTCAAATTGTTTGCATTTACTCACGAGTTTATAGGAAAAAGTCACCACAAGTGTTTTGAAAATTCATTAGGAAGTTTTTGGGCAATTATCTCGCCTAGTGTTTTGACTTGGAAGTGCTAACAAGACATATAAAAACTTGCCGAGTTTTTAATCTATGCTACAGAACATCATTTGCATGGTGCAGTTATTGGGAGTGGCAATGGTGCTGCTTGTCATTCTAATGAACCAGCTTATGTTAATGCACTCGATGAAGAGCAATGTGATGATTTCTATTGAGTTTACATTTGCGAATGCACTTACATAAACCATCTTTATTTATCTTTAAGATATGACAATTGACACTGTACTATCAATTACAGCTGTGATCTGTATTTAATCTTGTATGTTTTCTGCAAATGATGTGTTTGTTTAAACTTTATATAGAACCCAGCCATCCCAATTCTGAGGAAAAATGATCTGGTTGACTGCCGATGCCAAAACCCAAACTTCAACCTGTAACTGGCAACATAAATTCATTTCCATGCCAATGACAGGTTCTTCGAAGATTAATATAATTTGAGATTAACATGGCATGCTGCACTTTATCTTGATATGCCTGATTTTATAATATTATATGTTGTAAAATGGTAACATTTTTGGTTTTACTTTTATAAAATTTTCTCAGATTAAGTTTCCTTAGTATATTGTGAAGAATCCTTGTGGGCGATGCACTAATTCCAATCTTTTTGTTCTGCAATGATGAAGGAATCAGCATTTAGATATAGGATTGCTGGGCTTGCCTTTTTGAAGAACTGTTATTCTTCTATTTTCAGGGCTTACCTTTTTGAAGAACTTGGATCTGTCAGACTCTGAAGTTGGCAGCAATGGACTCCAGCATTTGTCAGGTCTCTATATTTATATGTATCTTTTAAACTTTTTAATATCAGTAAGATTCTGTTTCAGCACTTTGTGTTCTCAGATGGGCCTTTAAAAGTATTGCAAGTACAAACATTTTGGTACATGTTTACTATATCAGGATGTTGCAGGCACAAGATTTCAGTACTTTATAATTTTTTTAAAATTTTGTTGAATATTAATTTCGATAAATTGAACTTTTATCGTCAAGTATCATGTGATTTTAGGAATAGTCGAGGTTGTTTATTAAGTTCAACTTCAACATAGAACCAAACCTCCATTTTCTCATCCTTCTGGAGAAAATTACAGTCAACAATTTGTTTGTTGAAAACCTGTTTTGGTGAAAATTCTAGCCTAGCAAAAAAAATCCTACGATTACGTTGTTTGGGTTTAAAGGGTAGGAAAAACTCTAGTGAGAGAACAATTAGACGCTAAACCAATGTGATTTAGATAAAGTGACCCTTTTCATTTAGTGAGTATTTAAATCAAACAACGGCTAATAGCAAACAGGATATAGTTGAAATATGGTACATTTGTTGCAAGTTTAATGCAGAGTTGGTAATTTATTTGTGAGCAACAATCCATGTACAAAATAACTCAACAATAAGAGGCATTGATTCTTTGATAAGCGCTTACAAATAACAGAGCTCAAATGTAAATGCAAATCAGAGATTTATGGGATGACCAGCATTAAATTATTTTGTTATTACTATAGTCACCTGGAGACGCTGAGATTTGGAGACTTTGGAGACTGATACTGGTATTGGTACGGCTAATTTTAAAAAATAGGAGATAGGGGTACTTGGAGACGGCAATTTTTTTTAAACATAATTAAAAATTTTCCAACAAATATCATAACGTAGAGCTTTGAAAACAAGAGCAATGGAAAGGTTTAAGTTTGAACATTAAAACCTGAGTTACCAGATTCGCCCCTGGACCTGGGAGTCCGTGGTTCGATTCTCTCAAAAGTCTGGTCCTTGTCAGATTCTGTCAAAAGTCTGCTGCAAAGACCGAATTTCACTGAAAATTCTCTTAAAGGAACCCTGGCAGAATTCAGACGACTTTTGGGCAACTTTGGTTTCCAGCGGAAGAACCCGGACAAAATTTCGGAGAATTTTGAGAGAATTTGGTTGAAAAACACCTTTTGTTGACTTTTCCAATTTTTTTTTTTTGCTAAATTAGACTCAGCATTAGATTCAAGCACATGATTAGACTCAAATTACTAATCATATTTAATTTGAATTAAATGCTACTTGAGAAGAAGAAGCAGGATGTATAGAAGTGCTGCGCATCTACTATGGAATGTATGTAATACTGTAATACACCATACTTCGTGCATATAGCCTAACATGTATAGAAAACTATGGATCGAACAAAATCTGAAGAGATCTTTGCTGTGAATAATTCTAGATCCAAAGCATGCTTTCTTGGCTTCATCCAGTCTGATCCAAAGCTGCTTTCTTTGAATCATCCAGTCTGATAGTTAATGTGTGAAGCTTATAATATGGCAACAATCACAACCTTGGCCTTAAACGGGCCTATAGCATTACTTTTTGTGCTTCTAATTTGCAACAGCAGAATGATGATGATTCACTTGATGGTTTTTGATGATATTTGATCAGTGATGGCTGATTATTAATGTTGACATTATTGTTTTTGAACTGAAATATTGATATGGTGGTGTATTTTGCTATGTTGCTTTAAAATTAGCATAGTGGTATATGAACTTATTTGGTGCTGCATATATATATATATTAAAAAAAAACAAAAAAAAACATATGTTCTTGTATGGACGAACCCAAAACAAATCCGAACCCAACCCAAAAAAGATTTGAACAAATTTTGAACCCGAATCCGAACCGGCAACTTAGAGTAAAACCATTGAATCAAAATATCAAATCTGAAATTCAAATCACTAATACTAATAGTAATGTCATTTCTGAGTATCACATATGATCGTACCAGATTATCACTACATATTGAAATTCAAAATTATATAGTTTGATGCTGAATCGCTGATATGCAAACAAAAAACTATAAACAAAAATCAGAAATCTATCTACTCTAGAATGTTTTGATCGTCCATCTCAAGGTCTTCAACTTTGATGTTGCTAAGATAATCATCACTCTCCAACTCAGGTTCCTTTGATGGTAGTACAACCGGGGGTAATTCATTAAGGCTATCTGTTTCAACCGCTTCTTCCAACTGTAATGTCTGGGCTTCCAACAACGATAAATGATGGTAAAAAATATTTTATTTGTTTTTAATATGCCTTTTTCACCTGGAGATGCGCGGGAGATGACATAAAACGTGGCGGGAGACTTGGGTACGACGGGAGACTTCGAGATGAAGTCTTCACCCAATTTTGAGGTCTCTGGGTACATGTCAAGTCTTAGAGACGTATCTTCATCTGCGAGACACACCTCGAGGGGTTGAGACATGTCTCCCGATTACACTGGTTATTACTTGGCAATGAATATGAATATGAACCAGGGGATGAAAATCAACAATGTCTTGACTCTTACCTCACAATGGACCACCATTTATCATCAAGGATCTTTTCTATGATGACTTTTGCTTTAGAGTGTTTGCATTAGGCCATCTATACCACTTTGAATTCACCACAATCATCTATAGAGCATCATGCACCACAACTATCCTTTCTAACAAAATGAAGTAATTGGCATATATTGTCTCTATAGGTTTGAGAAATTCCTTCTTTGAAAAATTCTTGAAGAGACCAAGTGAGATGTGGTGGTTGCAAATGAATATTTGAATATTTCTAGCTTGTGTCACCACTTTTCCCAATCTAATTTCCCTAAGCCCTTCAATGCCTTGTTCAATGCATGAATACAACATGGAGTCCAAAAGATGTGCTTGTAAGCACCCTCCACCATCAAGCCAGCCAATTTGCTCACATGTGCTGAATTAGTGATCACGTGAACAACATTTGAATGCCCAACCTCCTCTATGGCCTCTCTCAAAATGGCAAATTGAAAGTCCGCATCCTTGCATTTCCTTGAACAATCAATGGCTCTAAGAAAATAAGAGCCAACGGTGCATGTGACTATGATGTTGATGAGTGACCGATGACTAATATTGGTCCACCCATCCAATCACAATAGAACAATCTATCCTCATCCAAGTTTGCTTCACGTCCTCCATCACCAAACTCACCTTAGAATTCGCTTTGTCAAGGGAGGGTAGTGTGTATTTTATGACCAATGGGTACAAAAAAGGGACCAACATTAGCTATATTTTTGATTATTTCTTTGAAGTAAGGAGAACGGATGGCATGGGCATAAAAAAAAATCAGCAATGGAAGTCTTTGTCAATTCCCATGCCTATACATATCAACAAATTTGAAACTTACCTTGGTTGCTCACTATCATTAGTCTTCCTCTTTCCTTTTTCGGCATCGACACTATGAATAGCACTACCACTACCTACACTAGGTGACATAGGGTGATGCATAGATGGCTGTGAGGGCTGATGCATTGGCATGGGCACACCTTTACCTTTACTCCTTTAGATCTCTACAAAATTTAAGTCCTTTGCCCGAAACACCCAAGAAATGATACCACACCCCTGTGTAGCTCCCTCTAATTTCATTGTTGCATATATGACATATATACACCCTACTTGCTCCTAAATTTTTCTTTTTGACAGCTACTGGATGAACAAGGCAAAGAAGAGGTTTTTTGGGGTTAAAAGGGCCTTGTGCATAGTCCTTCAAGAACTCAGATTTGTTAGGTGCATGTTATGCTTTACCCCGACATTTCTAGTCCCACCCCCTATCCCAACTTCTTCCCCTTGTCATTCTTCATCACTATTACCACTGCTGCTGCTCATGTTTAATGAGTGTAATACAAGGAAAAAAAAATCAGGCATTTGATGGACATTTTTTCAAACTAGGAAAAATTGTAAAAGAAAAATATGAAAGAAAGGACTCACCTTCAATGCTCCAACTCCTCTAAATGCTCCTTGAAGCCTTGTTGTTGCGTCTTTTCTTTTCTCTTCCTCAAACCCTGCTGCTTCTAAGTTCTCCTTTCTTGCTCTTTTCAAAATGAGAACAAAATGAATGAGAGAATGAGTCAAATAGTGTTGCTTTAGTCCTTTTAGAGTTGCATAGAAGTGTGGGGGCCACCGTTGAAAAAGAAAATGCAAAAGAAAACAATGTTGGGCATTCATTTTTGCTAAGTTACCACATTCGCTTCTAGCATGTGGAATTTGGGAGTCGGTTTGTCCGAAAGTCTGGTCCGATTCACATTAGCCCAAAAGTCTGCCTCAGAGCCAGAAATTCGCTGGAAAGTCTGGCAGAAGGACTTGGGTGGAATTTTGGGCGAATTTAAAAGACTTCCTATTTCAATGCAGGAACCTGGAACGAATTTTAGAGAAGTGATGATATCCGCGAAGGCAATGAGTGATGTGGGCTTGCTGAAATACTTCTTCAAACAATTTCCAGATGGAAGATTAGGTTTGAGGATGCCAGAGAGTTCCGCCATTGCTAATGGCAATGCCATTATGATATGTTTAATTATAGGTAATATTTATCCCGATATACTCGTATTCTAAAATTCGACCCCGCTACGTATTATCATAGATAGGGTTTGCAATTTGGGGGAAGGAAAATGGGTATAGATGGGCATCTTCACAGAAGCTTCCCGTTGGCCTCAGTCACATTTCGAAAGTATTTCCGCACATAATAGAGAATGGAAGCGGCATGGTTTATATTTAAATATTTATAAAAGGTAATTGTAAATCTTTATATTAAAAATATCATTATTTAATATTAAAAATATTGAATAATATTAAATAATACCATTATGATGGACTGGCTTTCCGTCAACTTTGGAAAAGGTAATTGTAAATCTTTATATTAAAAATACTATTATTTAAGTTTATATTTTGTTTAACTCTATATATTTTATAATGAGTGATAATTTTTGAAAGTTGCATGATTTAATAAATATTGGTACTTTTGAAAGGCAAATGAAGTTAATATGTTTTTGGAAAAATAGAATTATAGTAAGAAATTTTTGTGTATGATGCTTTAAATTTAATAGAAATATAAATTTTAAAAATACAGACGTGTATAGAATAATTTTATAATATATTTTGATTGTGATTACATAAATCTAAAATATGAATATTTTGCAAGTAGTAAATATTGCATAGATTGGGTTTGTGTATTTCACAAAGAAGTTCGGTGCATATATGCAGCAGCAAACATGAACTTATTTGCTATATATATATATATTATTTTTATTTTTTTGTCTTGTACGGATGAACCCAAAACGAATCCGAACCCAACCCAAAAAAAATTTCGAACTAGAATCCATACCAGAATCCAAACCGACATCTTTGATTTTTTGTTTACCATTGCTGGGGATGGCCAGCCGTCCCAGGGAGAGTCAGGGTATGACTTAGACGTACTCAACTGTCCTGGGGATGACCAACCGTGTCCGATCCTCTGCCAAGCCATTTTTGCGTCTCAAATGTTTCATCCAAATTTGGTTTGCTTCGGGGTGGCTAGGAAACATTTCCCGATGTTCCCCTATCCCTGGAGCAGTACCCATTTGTAAAATGCCATGAATTCTAGTGGAAACGTGCCCTTGGGTAACACTAGTCTTTTGAAGCTTACACTCTAGAAGTGTTTGCATATTTGTTATCTTTTCTTGGATTCTTATGTATCAAATATATACATGATTTTATTTTCAAATTTCAAGCACTTTGGTTTTGAGGTTTAGAGGATTTGTGAGCTTCATTGGGTAGATGATGCAATCGCCCTCCTATTGCATTGTAGGTCTACCATTACTTGACCATCCATTACCTTGATAGATATCTTTATCAATAAGCTTGGAGATACCTCCATCAACAACCATTGATCTATAGCCCCAAGGGAGATATCTACATACAAATTATACACCTTATGGTTCTTAGTAATGCCAATTTTTTATATTCATAGTTTCCATAGTTTCTAGTGTTTGTTGCATAGTGAGCAATGTTTGCCAACATTAGCATCTAACGTTCTACCAACAAGATGTTGTCACCTTGCCTCTATCAAACTGCCTACTCTATAATAGGGCGAGTTGGGTCATGATACTCATTTAGGATCCATCTCCTATTACCTGTTGAAAGCTAGACTTTGTCGTTGGAAAATCGTTCTTGATCTATATCCTAAGCACAATAGAATATATCAATTTGCTCTTTTTGCCTAGTGGCCTTGACCTTTATATTGGAATCTTACTATTATTCAAGCACCCATTGCTTTGATATGTATTATCATCTATATGCTTGCACATAACTCTTCTACCAACCATTAGTCTAAAGCCCCAAGAGAGATCTGTAATACACCTCTGAACCTAGTTATATTTCCATCAAGCATTCAAAGTGCTAGTAGAGATTGCCTATATCACCTCCTTTAGAGATACCATTTGTAATTTTGCTAGCCAAAATAACTGCATTGAGTTCGGGAGTTACTTATAAAAAAAGATGATAGATATTGCTTTAGATTTGCTTCTTTTAGCTCACCATCTCTCTAGCAGTGCAATTCTTCTCTTATTTGGGAGGGAGAAGAGCAAGGTTACCAGGAGACGGGGGTACTTGGAGACTATGGAGATTAGTACTGGTACGACTAATTTTCAAAAACAAGAGATTTTGGGGTGCTTGGAGGTGCCATTTTTTGTTTAACATAATTTAATAATTTCTAGAAAATGTCATGACATAGAAATTTGAAAACAAGAACAGTGGTAATGTTTAACATCAACTTTAAAGTTTAATTACACAAATGTCAAATGTCATTGTGTCGAAGAGTTAAAGAGTTCAAAACTCACAATACATATTTCATATTAGATTATCATTACATATTGAATTAAAAAGTATTGATAGTTTAATGGTGATACCCATGCCAAAGGAAATGAGTTGCGTGGTTGTGAGAAATCTTGTACTATTCTTCTGAGAGTGTAAAAAGGTTTGCATGGATGTGTCCCTATAAGATATATAGAAGGTTGGAGATACTCAGTGGCTTCCATTATTTTCAACAGTTAAATTGATATTACGCAAAGATCCCTTATTACCATTCGGTGACCTCTTTAAAAGAACAACAATTAGTAAATTATGACACTACAAGAAAAGTGAATAATTGTACAACATTGATGAGTCTTTCTACAGAGGCAATTGAGCAGATTGATCAGAAGACAATAGTGGCTATCATTATCATTACTAACAAATAAGCAATAATGAATTTGCAAGCGTGATTCTAGAGGATAAGAACTAGAGTTTTTTATAACACATTATGCCCTATTGTTTTGCAATTTCTGGTTGGGAGACTTTGGAGACGGTGGAAGATGACAACCATAAGAACCCTATGCATTGGGACATTTCTGGGGACGTCTCTAATACTAGAGGTTTTCGAGACGCGTCTCAGGGGGTAGTGTTGATGTGTGTTTTATGACTGCACCACCAATAAGATAAGATAAGATAAGATAAATTATTAATGTCCAACAAGAGACCACGAACGGGCCTAAGGGACTGAGAGTACAACAAAGAGCCCAGAAAGCAACAGGACCACCAAACGGTGTCCTAAAAAGAAGAGAAACAACAAAGAAAGAAGAAACAGCAGCAGAAGCCAGAGAGGAGAGGAAACCAGAGAACCACCAAGCAGCTAGTGATTCCCAGAAGCCGAGAAGTAACTCAAAATCGACAGGTAGCAGTCTGTGGGAGGAGGAATCTGAGTCCGAGTCCGTCTGTGGGAGGAGGGAGTCCTCGGCCGTCGATGGGGTTGTAAGAGCAAGTGACTGCTGCGATGTCTGACCGATCTGGAATGAGGGACGGTGGAAGGACTCTTAGGTCTCTTGGTTCCTCTAGGGGAGGGAACCGGAGCGAAGAAGGAGGTGATCTGTCGATAAAGGGATGTAGAGCTCGGGGGAGAGAGCCCCTGTAAAGTCGAATCACAGAGACAAAATGCCTCCTGGAGATAAAGAGCCAAACAGTGCTGAATAAAATACCAAATTATCTTATCCTCTCATGAGCAAAATCATTTATATGCTAAGATTGCGAAAGATCATACATTTCCAAGGTTCTTTTTATGTTAGTTCTTGGCCATGGATAAGCTTAATGGTTGATGTGATATGCTGGGATTACGAGGGGACTTATGTTATTGTTTTCAAGATGATTCAGATGATACTGGCTATGGGAGCTATTCAAATGATATGGCAATGTAAGTACTTTATTAGGGGGGTTTCACGAAATATGCAGAAAGTAAATGGGATGGGGTTTAGGAGTTCTACTCTAATCCTAAGAATTTGAAATATAGATACTGCTACGATGAAATCTACCAAACTTTGCTTCGCCAAATTCAACAACTACACAAAGTTGGTGCAATCTTCAAGTGCTGTGCAAATAATTTTCATATCCAATGAACACCATCAAAACGAACAATGTGCATCAAAGGTAGAAGTAAAGCATCTACATAAAGGCTTAGAACTAATGTTACACTGTGCTTAGAACCACCTAAGAACAAAAGGTATGAGCAAGACGATTCCATCCTAACACTATTATAAATCACACTCATCTAAGTACTTGAAAACAAATCTACTCTAAATGAGGGACAATGAAACCATGCAAACACCAAAACACTTCAAGTAATCACCATGAAATCAACAACGAAAACTTTATCATCTTGGTAGCTCTTAAGCAACAGTCTCAAAATTTGCTCGCTTACAAATGAGAAGTGAGGCCTTTATATAGGTCTCAGATTACAATGGGTGGCCAGGATTGATACAAAATAAATGGCCCAAATTTTGCCACCTCAACCCTAATTAGGGTTAGGGCGAGAAAAGAGATTTTGCAATTAATGAGGGGGTCCACACAGACCAATTAGAAGAAAGCCACTCACTTAGTGGGGAAGTGGTCAAAGTTGACCCGTTAATGAAGAAAGATTACCACTAAGTCATTAATGCTCTTTTGCTCAGAATAGCCTATGCCTGATTTTGTTCCTTAAATGCTTGGAATATGGACAACACTATCTCCACTTCATCTACATTGACACTTGGGGTCGATTCTCGTTTAAATTCCAGAATGATCATGTCCCTTTCACATTTGGTGAAACCGTGAAACTGTTTTCCCAATTTGACATTGAGTCTTGAGCAGTGTGCATGACATTTGAGAATATGGAAAATTTCTCAATGTCATCTCTTGAGAAGGAATTAAATTGAAAGAACTCTTCCTGTTTGCCTCTCAGGCTATCTGCAGTTATATCATCCTCAATCATTTTTTGTGTTAACAAGGCTACAACTGTGTTGAAGATTCACTTTTGAATGTGTCCAACAACCTTTCTCAAACGAGCAGATTCTTCACTAGAATTTTCAAACATTTCTTTCGCCATGACTACTGCACTGTACCAAGAGGCAAAATCTGATGCCTCTCCTTCCCTTATCACTCCACCATCAACCAACATTTGCTTGGGAGTCTCCATCAAGGCTTGCAGGTGCGAGATTATCTCATTTTGGTAAAGATGCTCATCATCACACAATTCATCTATGCATTGTATCCTGGAAAGGATAGCTAATGCCCTTTCATTCATTTGCGCCAAGTCTTCAACAAATTTACCTGCCTCCTTCTGAATGCTTTACACCCATACTTTTGCACCTTGGGTGACTCTTCTCATCTCCTCAATACCATCTAGTGACTCTTCTGGAAGAAATGTAGGAGGAACAAATGCCTGGCTTTCTTCCCTTACTGGATGGGATTAGCTCTCCAAATGCCCACACAAGGCCTTGTTCTCACTCTTCACTTTTTGGTATTTTTTTTCCAACTTTTTTGTCTTCTCCTTCTTTGCTTGAGCAGAGTCATCAAACTCTTCAATTACCTACTCCCTAGTGGCATGTCCCAGATCAAATGTTATCACATTGTAGTCCTCTGGCGTGATCAGATCTTTGGCTTCATCAACTATGGGTACTGCAATCTCTAGAGTCCGAGACACGGATTCATTCTTGGTGAACTTTGAAGACTTCTTTGCCTTGTCATCCTCTTTCAGCCTATTGACTCGGTTCAAGATCTCTTTTAATTCTAATACAGGGTCAATTTCTTTTTCAGGACTCATCTGCAACCTTTGCCTCAATCAATCTAGATCAGTTTAATGCTGGTCAAAAGATGACAATTGTTCTTGTCCCTGCACCATCCCTTCATTGATTTCTTCCTCCATGATGGGACTTTTTGCCTTTGTGACAAAAACTTCTATTTCTGTGGTAGGAACTTCTACCTCTTCGAAATTCTCTTCTAATATGTCCTCAAGGCCTTCCTTAGCGGTAGCCTCTTGCTCTTGATTTCTTTATTGGGTTGATTCCTGATAAGCATTAATGGTTTCTCTATCTTGCACTGGCCAAGTTATCTGATCCCCTTGCGACATCCTTCTCTCACTTGTTTCAACTCCTTCCATTGTGAAAGAATCAATTTCTTGCAAGCTCAGGGTGCTACTGGGTGATGCTGGTGTTATCACTGCTCTTTGCCTCTTCTACGTAGGCTTTTCGCTATGCACGTCGAGCCTCTTCCTCGGCTGCACTTCTCGAATAATACTCTTTCCCTTTCCTTGCTCGACATTTTTTCTGATGGAATTTCTCCTTCAATTCTAACTCCTATCGGCTGTCTGGATCTATCATCTTGTGGCCCCTGATGTCCCATCAATTTATAAGTTAGGCGCTCTTTACTCACCCTCATTCTGTTGACCTGATGCTCAACCCACCTTTTTGTAAATTTTCAGATTGGTCCTGATATTGAATCAAGATCTAATATTTCTCTCCTGGACCAAACATATGGCTGGATGGTCTTCTCTCCCTCTTTCTCATACCCAGATTGGATCACGTTCGTATCTTCTTCTACTTGGTCCGACACCTGGGTGATTCTGCATGCCTTGATCATGTTGAGTGGCAACTTGGAAAACATCCTCCTTTTAATCTCGTATTCACTTGTAGCGTTTGCCCATAAATTTTCAAGTTGCAACCAATGTTGGTATTTTACACCAACTACCACTTTGATTCTGCTGTATGGATCGCTATCCATTCTTGCTGGGTAAAGTGCTAGATGGTTAAAATGTAATTCATCTGCCGACCTTTCAGCTTCTTGTATACATGGACACATTTCATCTAATTCTCCTATGGTAATTGGGAATTCAAGTCCCAATTTCTTTTTCTTTTCCTGAATCTTGTTGTATGCAGGGAGTTGCCTAGTGACTTCCAACAACACCATCTTATCAGTCAGATACCTTGGAAGTTTGTATGGCTCAGAAGAAAACCCTTGTGCCCTAATATAGGAGAAAGTTGGGAATTGGGTGAACCGCGATCCTTATTTCTCTACCAACTTCATTGCTTCAGTTGATAGTCTTGTATGGAAGCTGCCTTGCAAAGTTTTGACAATATGCATAGCAAAGGTGTCGCTGGCTCTCATGAAGTCATCCTTAGTGTAGAGCTGCAATTAGGGATAACACTCGTGCACTTTCAAATGGCTTGGACAACTTCCTATCGGCCCCTTATATCTTAATTCTTCATACCTTGTCATCCTGGCTAACATGTATATAACATAAGAGGTCATGTAGAATTTCCCTAATATCTCCAAAGTTTTGAGTTGCTCATCCAAATTATCACTGATCATTCCAGCCCAGTCCAAGGCATTGATTGCTTTTGTCACCTACTCAATGAAGTACCACATCCAATGCTCAAACATGTAGGACTACAAAATTCAAAATTATTGCTTAATATCATCACCAAGTCACTGTATTCTTGCTGAAGGTCCAACCAAATCAGATGTTTGGGTAATTTAGAATGGCAAGTCTTAATCTTCTGCAGCCATTTGCGGTTGATCACTCTATCACAATGGTCAACCCTTGAAGTGTAGACCCTGAGTGCCTGTTCTTTCAACTTCCACACCATTGTTTTGTTTGCTGCAATTCCAAAAGATTCTGAAATTGCTGCAGGGAGAGGTTTGTTAGCATCTTGTTATTTGGGTATCTGATTGTTCTTTCTTGTAGATTATAATGCCTTGCGCATGCCACGATCAGTTCGGAATGTTGGATGGCTAGAAGAAAGTCGACTGCTACTACAATCCCGCTCTTGCCACGATCAGTTCGGAATGTTGGATGGCTAGAAGAAAGTCGACTGCTACTACAATCCCGCTCTTGACTATCTGACTAGCTAAGTATGTGGGAGCATGATCCTTGTAGCCGAACATTCTTCTATTAAATTCATTCATGTGAAGGCCACCCAAATTTGTGACACTGACATCTTTCCACTTTGACACGATCTTGGACTTTGGATAAAACCCCCTCTGCTCATTCTTGATCAATGCCAATCTGGACAAACTTGATCATCCAGGTTCTGCCATTCTTCTTCCTGTGAAACAAAATAAACAACATAAGTATAATGTGAGGAATAAATAAAAAGCACATTAAACTTATTCATTCCCATAACAAATTCTAACTTTGAAGAAGAAAATCTTTTGAAAATTTAAAAATTTACTATAAAACCTCTCTCTCTCTCTCTTCAAAATTTGCATGCTTCCTCTGGAAAACTCAAACTTAGCAAATTATTTTAAATCTTCATCCTCTTTGCTCTTGACTCTCCAACTTCAATGTGAGAATGAAATGAGAAGTCCTCTTATATAGGAATTTGGTCCTCAACCTGCTAAATCGACAGAGAGTTAAATTTAGGCAGTTGCATTCAATACTCTTCCAAGTTTCCATTCCGGGAGAGATTCCTTTCTAAATTGCCCAAAATATCTTACAAAAATCACCACTTATCATGGAGTTTCTGTTATTCCTAAAAGATTTTATTTTAAGCGTTTAATTTCATCGACACACCTCCATGGGTGCATACTTGAAGAGGTTGGAATTTTAAATAACACTGAGACGTTTTTAATTATCTCAATGTTTGCAATTTAATTCTTTGTTCGCCAATGATGCAATGATGATTTACAATTTAGGCGAAATCTCAACATTTTGCAATTTAAATCTTTGTGCACCAGTTAAATAGATAGGGGAATTTTAAGTTTAAAACAACTTTCCAATACCCCCAATTTTGGCCCTTATGCTTTCTCAATTTCTTTCCATGGGTGCACTTCAAATGTTGACGAGGAGCTTCAACACTTAAATAAATTTCAATATTTCCCAGTGTTTCATTTGGTCCCCAACAATATAGGCATGGTTTTTTTATACTTAAATAAATTCCCATCATTTCCTACTTTTCATCTTTGAATTTCCATATTTTATTTAAATCCATACTTGATTGATTTGAAGTTCTCATTCAATTTCTTTCTTGGGTGTGGAGACATGGTCGAGGATTTCACTTCATCAAACTTTAGTCACCTCTCAGTTATTTCCACAGCCATCATTTAAATATACTTCTATTATTTCCAATGTCTTCTTGCAATATTATCCTGGGTGCATTTTGGGTCTTGCGAAGGATTTTCAAACCATGAGACATTTCTTGATTATGTGCAATTTGCGCTCATGAGGGCACACAACTCAGAGAAGGATTTTATCATTTTGCAACAATTTCTTAACCTTATGGAAATCGGGCTCATGAGTAGAAATAGCCTTAGATGGAGTATTTCGTTCTTGAGCGCAATTTCTTGACAGTGAAAGTTTTGCGTTGCTGAGCACAAATTAGACCTTAATGAGGAGTTTTGTATTTGGAAGAAATTCCTTCCGTCTCCTGTTTTGGCGCTCATGGGCTTACACTGCTGTAGTTGGAGGAACTTCACACTCTGAATATTTTTCTTCATACAACCATAGCCAGTGCCCATGGACGCATCTCTTGCTCTGTTTGTGGATTCTGAGTCTCTTGAGGAACTCCTTGGCACAGATTCCATTTAGAGCAAGTGAAGGATTTTGGCACTCTAGCAATTCCTTGGCACACATGAAATGGTGCTCTTGGGTGCAAGTAGGGCCTTGAGGAGGATTTTGGCGTTTAGAATAATTTCCTTGCCTATGTGAAATCCACATCCCTGGGCGTTGATGAGACTAGGTGGTGGATTTCTTTTCCTTTGAATGGATTCCTTGACACAGTGAGATTGGCGCTCACAAGCGCATCTAGGGCTAGGTGGTGGGTCTTTGATGTTTGAGAAAAATCCTTGATCATGAAGGAATAGAGCTCTAGGGCGCAAGCTGAGCTTGGTAAAGGATTTTTTTAAAACTCTTGCATTTGAACCATTTCCATGGCCTTAGTCATTTTTTACAAATTTTCTCTCCTCTTTGATTAGACTGAGTCATTTTTTCACATTGTTTCCTCCATGCCATCACGATCCATACTTAGCCATTTTTCGTGTTGTTCCATGCTTATTGGTGTTGGGCTTGACTAACACTTAGCCACTATGTTACAGGGTTCGCCGAACTTCATGGTTGAAGTTCAAAATTTGGCGGATATTTAAAAAACATATAAAATTCATTAAAAAATGTGGTAAATTCGTACAATATAGAACAAAAGTTTGTATTAAGTTTTTTGAGAATAGATTTTCTCAAGCTCGAGGCTAGGACACAACATGCGACAACAAAAAAACGGTGGGTGAGCCGTGAGAGGTGTTGCTTTGAATGAAGCCTGACATCAATATGAAATCCGCCTCCTCTGCTCCATGATGACTATCCTGTCAACCATCACAACCATGAATCCTACAACTCTCTCCAGACATCTACTCTCCATGATGAGTAGTTTTCGTTGCGGTCTTCCTATTTGTACAACCTGCTCGTAGTTGTGATGGCCCTCACGCTGTCAGGCTTTCCATTTAAGTTTTTTTTTTTTGATGGGTAATGGGCCGAAGCCAAGATTTAATTATTATTATTTGTTAAGATTAAGTAGACTCCAACTCAAGACCTCCCAGATTAGAGGCTCACAACTTTACCGTTGTGCTATAGGCTGTTGCCTCATTAAAGTGGTTTTTATATATAGTTGTTTTATGGCTGTTATATAGTTGTTTTATATAGTTAATTTTTTTAAAAATATATTTTATATTTTAATAATTAATGTGCATTATAAAATTAATATTATCTATTCATATTAACTTTTAATTAAAAATTACAATTTAATATATTTAATTTAATGTTATGTTACTTTACTTGAATATTTGTTTTTACTTTTAATATTAACATTTAATAATTAAACAAATTTAAATATTTAATAAATTATGATTTTAAACTTATCAACTTAATGTATATTATTTTAGACATGTATTTATAAGTTATAGTTTAATTAATATATTATTTATATTCTAAAATTTTTTAAATTTGTATAAGGCAAATTTAATCATGAATTTATTTTCGAATTTTTTCTCCTTGTTGAACTTCATTCAAATTTTATTGTTGCCTAACATGAACTCGAATTCGAACCTTGTGACTTAGCTTAGCCATATCAACTCATTTCTCAATCTTTCCCAACTCGTTCTTGGGCAACACTTAGCCATTTTAGCTCGTTACTCATGCTTTCCAAACTCGGCCTCGCTCAACACTTAGCCAATTTGCTCAATGCTTATGCTTTCCCAAATCGGTCTCGGCCAACATTTAGCCAATTTGTTCAATGCTTATGCTTTCCCAACTCAGTCTTGGCCAACACTTAGCCATTTTAGCTCGCCTGCAGTGCTTCTTGACGTTGGAGCCCACCCAACGATTAAACATGTTGATCTATAGAAGTTATTTGCCCTGTTCTCACACTCTTGCAGAACAAGTAATGCACTGTGTTTCAACTCCATTTCAAAATCTGTGAAGAGGTGGTGTATGCTTTTTTCAATGCTTTTTCGCTTTTTCAAGACTGCCGTTTCTAGAGGTGCTTTTTACATATAGATCTAGATATCCATTTTCATCTTCTTTAACCAATGCTCATTAGTTGCATGAAACTATGTTACCCCAGGTTTCTGGGATGCAGGGACAGGGAAACGGATTTCCGGGACGGATTTTTTTTTCTCAGGGCAGGGGATGACAGTGGGAACAGCTATATAAAAAATAGGGAAAATTTAAAATATATAGGGAAATTTTGAATATTCATATAAAAACATGGATAAAGCATGCTTAAATAAATTATAGAACCTTAACATATAATGTTTGTGTTAAATAATTTAACTTTAGAGTTCACATGAGAGTGGAAATCAAACAAATTATCAAAACTGAAACATTAATTTTATGGGACAGCCAAGGGAAAGGTTTCCGGAAGTTTCCGAGTTTCTGGGACGTCTTGGAAACAAGGACGTGTCAATTTTTGCTGGAAACGCGTCCCCGAGTAACATAGGCTCAAAATGACTTTCCAAAAATAGACTTACTATAAATAGTAAGTTTGTTCACCTGTGAAATTAGGGCAATCTAGGGCTTACTTAAAATAGACATCCTTCAAAAGGAAAAGACTCTAAAAACAAGAACTTCACCAAAAGACTTAAAATTTCATTGGTTTATTTTTGGAAGGATTTTCAACTTAGTTAACCCAAATTCACAATTCTCAATTAGAAAAGCCTTTAAAATTGAAACGCTAAAAGGCAGGAAACAACTCTCCATTCTAGACTTGGCCAATTTCATCACTTCTCATGTAGAATACGAGGAATTTCAGGGAACTAACGCCAAAACTACCAAGAACGAAAGCCAAAAAGGCCAAGTGAACCAAAAAAGTAGGGGGTCCCCATTTGCAATGGGGAGATGTGTGAAAAGGTCACAACATGTAGGAGATGGGTCTCCTGGTAACTATGGAGAAGAACGATTGCAATGCTATTGTAAAAGTACAAATGGAATACAAATACTTGGGTTTGAAAAATAAATACATGTTAAAAACCCATGAACTAAGAATGTACTAGCTATAAAAATAGAGAAAAAGTTCATGTTTTGTTAAATATAGTGCAAAAACAATTAATTATTAAGAAAAGAAAAAAGTAGAACTATATAAAATTGTATAGGACTTCGTAATTTTTTAATTTTAATTTAACCCAATAGGGTTTATGTAAAAGACATTATAGCATGTAAAATAGCATATTGTTCTATCATGAAGCACGACCTACTATTTTAGGGGCAACCTCAATGCTTATTTTATGTAAATCCTCGTTAGGGAGTAAATCAAAAGAAAAACCTCATGGTGGTTCGAATAATTTCTCAAAGAAATCTGTTCAAATTAAAACTTGAAGAAAACTTAGAGATCCCAACCCTACCCTTAGACCAAAAATGTTTACATGACCTTCACTTTGTAGTTTCTTTAAGTGTACATGATTACATGATCCCAAAAAGGTTATATATAAAAAATCAAAACTACTTGGGAAATGACATCAAAACTATGGTTGTACATGATTACTTGGGATGAACATAGGTTTTTTTTTGTGATGTTAGTATAGGTCAATCAAACTAGAATTAAACACATTACAACTATAATGTCGTAGGATAAATTCTATAATATTTGTACATTTATCTAATTATCACAATATTATCTTTATAGGATATACTATGTATATTTAATTTATCACAATACTATCTTTACAGAATGAGAATGTGATTCAATCGGTAATTATAATTATATTTTAGGTTTTATCATAGTAAACTAGCACATCATTTATTATTATATGATATTGATAATTATCATTATTTTCTTTGTGTAAAATATTTGCTAATTATATTAATTCTAATAATTTGTTATTTCCTCTTTATAGTGTTAAACTTCTTTCCTTAATATTGTGTACAAACTATATATATTTGGGTGAATTTTTCGTCGAGGGAGGGGGATGTATTGACAGAGGGAGGTGAGCTTTCCATTGTTCCCTATTACTGAAGCAATTGTTGCTCTATCGATTGCTCAACCATGGAATCGCTTGCTCAACCACGGATGAGTGGAAAGTTGAAAGTGATTGACTTGCGAAAGAGTGACTAAGCAAAGTTGTAGCAGGGGGGACTGCAATAATTATTTTGGAATGGGTCTGCTTGGGGAAAGCCCTATTTATAGTATTTGGTGAAACATCATTTAGTCAGTACTTGTTCTTGTCCATTGTGATCAGTATCAATGTGACCATTGTTCTTATCTTTTTTCTCAATGGATTGCTCTTAAAGAAGATACAAAGGGTGGGGCACCCCTATTTGCATAGTGGGTAGAAAGCAATTTAAATTTTATAATAATAAGATAATAATTGCATATCATTTTTATAAAATCTAATCTGATTTTAATAATTAGCATGTTTGGTGTCTTAATTAAAAGTATCTGCTAATTGTAACAATTCTGATTACGATAATACAGACAATTATAAATCTTGATAGTTATAATGAATATTGAAATAGTAATTAGCACTTTGATATTATAATACTTGATCATTTAATTATTTATAATTTTTTGGGTAGTTAAATACAGTCCAAGGGACCACTCCTATATATCAAAATATTAATGAAATGTCACATAAGTTCTTCCTAGTCTATGACAAAATACCAAGATGTTACAGTTGCAAGGATGAAGAAGAAATGCCCTTGAATATAAAGTAGGCCTTCAATTGTTTATTCTCAAAGATCTACAAGCTTATAGATTATTACATTTAACCCTCATATATATATATATATATATAAACCTTTACTATAAGATAAGATAAATTTTTTAATGTCCAACTAAGGACCAACAAGAGAGTCCAAGGGACTGCTGAAACAAAGCAGTAAAAACACCTACATCAGAAGCACAAAACGGTGTTCGGGGAATGAGACAGAACAAAACAACAAGAGCAAAAGCAAGAGGAAACCACCAAACCAAACAACCTAGCTAGTTGCTCCAGGCAATTGGGAAAATGTCTAGAACCGATGGATAGGCCCCAGGGCAAGAAATCCCATGTCTTCGAGGACTCCTGGAAGCACTAGAAGAAGCCGTTGCTGAGTGAAGGATCTGCGAGGTCTCATATCCCTAGGAGATTTAGAAGGGGGATCATGCAACCGCTTGGTACCTCGTGTGGGAGGAACCACCGTAAAGAATGAGGTGATGAGCTGATTGGAGTGCGGTCTCAAGGGGAACAACCGCTACAGAGTGAGGTCTTGGAGCCTCCGTGTCTCCTAAAGATAGAGCACAAGGCACCTTTGATCTATATATCTAAAAAAGGATTGAAGAGACGGAGTCTCCCTAAACAAGTAGTAGACTCTCCCTTTGATCTCGTAGTAGATGGGGTAGGGAAAAATGAAGTGAGTCTATGTCTTAGCCTTCCCCATGCCACAAAGAGGGCAAATCCTATCATCCCTAGCCAAATGGTGGTCGATTTGAATGCGTAGCCTATGTGAGCCCACTTTGAATGAACCAAGAGAGATACAGAGTGCATGTGACCAGTCATGAGACAGGTACGAGGGGTGAACAATGATACCGTTCTGTAGCTCGAGAAAGTGCTCTGTATAGAATGCCTTCCTCGAGCGAAGTCCCCCAGGGGACTTACCCAAGTAGTGAGAATATATTGTCTCTAAATGTCCATCCATCCTGATATGTATGTTTAGCTCTAGTCAGGGCGACAAAAGATGAGAGGGGGCGTCCAAGGAATATTGGAAAGGGGGAAGGCGATCAATATCAATCCCGACCAAACCCAGAAGAGCCGAGGTCTGAGCGAACCAACACCGAGCTCGCCCAGTGGGATCTAAGCATGCAATAGCCTCTGAGGACCAATAGGCAAGGTATGAGTATCTGTGACGTCCCTTAGAGGAGTCTGCGAAGCACCGTAGGCGATGTAAGAACCAAACCAAATCGAAGATATTACCAAGTCTGAAAGGATGGGCCTCAAACTTAGCAAGGACAATACTGTGCGGAGTAGACTGTTTGCATCTGATTATGCACCGAAGGAAAAGAGTCTGGACCCGCTCCACAGAGGCTCAGTTTGACTCCAGTAAAGACTACCCCCAAACAACAAACCCATAAAGCACAGTCGGTCTAATCAAAGTGTCCACAAGAGTCTGCTTGGACGTGGTGTCTTGGAAGTGCTGTCTGAAACACTGTCTCTCAACAAGGGCCGAAGAGTCATAACCCTTGTTGATACGAGGCTAAAGTGTCGGTCTCATGTTGAAGCGAGGGCCAAAAAAATTGATCCCCAGATATGTGTAGGAAGAAGCACTATTAAACTTTGTGCCCTGGAAAAAGAAGTGGTGGTGAAAGGTCTTGAGACAATTGAAGACCATCACCTTGGTCTTACCCAGGTTCACCGTCAGCTGCTGTGAATCGCAGAAAAAAGCGAGGCCATCAAGGAGTCTTTGTAAGCTATCCAGAGAGGAGGCCATGAGGACCACATCGTCCACAAACAAGAAGATAGAAATCAAAACTAGGTGTAAGTAGCAACCGTCCCTGGGGAGGGGGAGTGCGCTTGAAGAAACTCCTCTAACTCATCAATGTGTAGAGTCCAAACAATGTGGAAGACAGAGGGCAACCTTGCTTCACCCCAATGGTGCTATGAATGAAGTCTGACATCCCCTGAGGGGTCCTGATGCGAGCAACTACTGTCTCGTAGTCTCATGATGGCAGTCAAGAGAGTCTGAGATACCAATGTCATGTAGTCTTTGGAAGAGAGTTGTCGTAGGGACTGAATCAAATGCCTTGCGGAAATCCATAAAGCAACAGTAAACTTTCGAGGAGCGATGATGCACTTCCTCAATAATAGCCCTGAGAATCAAGATGCGGTCCATGGTCTGAAAATCGGGCTGGAAACCAATCTGCCCTCTAGCCCGATTATGTCTCTGATCTAGCTCCCGTGAGAGAATAGCATGTAAGACTGTAGTGTATAGTTTAGAGAAAGTGCGCCCAACCATGATGGTCTTATAATTATTGGGATCTGAAATTGGCCGAGGCTTATGAATCAGATGGATGATATGACGTGACCAAGAGTGGGGGAACCCCATGCAAACCACCCTGTTGAAAAAATCTATGAGGAACGAGCCCAAAACCGTGATGCCACTCTTGAAGAATTCCACTTGGAACCCTTCCTCATCCGCAACCCTGCTACTATTCATGGACCTAACCGCCTTGTTGATGTTGGTGAAGGTGAAAATGTGACAGTGGAGAGGAGAGGTGATAATGAAGGAAGACTGGCCAGGGATATCATAGAGGGTAGAGGTGTGGGAGACTAGTGAGTTGTGATCCGAGTCGAGGGGAAGGGAGGACCGGCTTGGAAAAAGGGTGCGCTAGTAGAAGGCCTTGGGTGACTGAAGGAGTGAGGTCGGAAGAGACCAGCTGCGATGCGAGATGAAAGTGTGCTTCTTGTAGCGGAGGAAGTGGTGGTAAGAGTATTTCAGTCGTGCATAGGAAGTCAGGTGAAGGGAGGAGGCTGTGCACAACATGCGGTGGAAGGACTTGCAATCATCGTCATACCACTGGTTCATAGGGAAAGAGTTCTTACCAATGGGAGAGGGGGTCCAACGGGTGGTGCGGTGGGGGAAAGAGAGGAGGGCAACCTCCTAAATGGATGTGGAAAGGCAGTCGAACCAAGTGGAGGCCCTCTCAGTGGAGGGGAAGGAATTCAGAGGAAGGAGCCGTCTGAGGCGCATGGTGAAGAGGTCCTGGTCTCCACTGTCAAAACTAAGGGAGACATGGGAAGGAGGCGGAGAAAGGGAGGGGGGCTGTGGGGGTGGAGGAGGGGAGGGGGAGGCCTGAATGGTAAGGCTGAAGAGGGCACGATTGGCAAGGGTAAGGTGGGTGATGGTAAAGCGACTGACAAAGGGAATGAGAGAAGAAAAGGAGAGGGTGTAGTCCTCCACGTTCGCACCCCTACAGTGAGGCCAACAAGTGAACGAACTAGAACGAGGGAGGCTAGGAAGGCCGTCAGGATCACCAAGCCCAAGGACTCTCACAGCTAGAGAAAGTGGCGATTGTACCTCGTAAGGGGGCCCGAAGAATCATCAGAGGACCTCTGAAGACCGGATCAGACACAAAGGTGCATATCGAATTTGACACTGGATTGTGGAGCAGAGTCTGCAAATCCCTAGTCCGTGTGTTGAAGTCACTAACAATAATAATGTCCCCGAACCTAGATAACCTAGTAATGTTGTCATATAGGTCCGTGAATGGGTCCCCCTTGGTCCATTGTGTATAACATAGAGAGAGGAGGCCGATAGAAAGTAACACACGACGATGAATAGATCTCTGAGGCATGAGGCCACCAGGCGAACACGAACCCACATAAATCTAGTATAATTGTTTGAGTGAACCGCAAAAGTCACGCTCTTAAGCTGACTGTTGACTAAGCAAGCCACCCCGCCAGAACCTAACACCCCCAGAACTCTGAACCTCGTCTTTGTGAAACGACAACCAGTGAAATCCAGTGATGCCAGGAAGTGGCCGAGTGGGCCTCTTATGGGTCTCAATGACAAGAAGAAGATCCGTTGAGCCAACCGCATCATGAATCAAACCCGACATGAACCAAAAGGTCCCATTGGCGTTCCAGCAGCTGACATGCAGGAACTGACACTACGTTACTTCATGCCCAACTGCCCTTGTGACCGTCATTTAGCAGTCGCAGTTGCGGGTTTGCCCACCCAACCAGGGGGAAACTGTCTCGAATCACTGCCCTAAGATTCCTCATCACGACCCACTTGTCGTCCCAATGTTCCGCTGCCACAAGAGCTCGAGCCTGTTTAAGTTTTGTTACTTGTGATTTAGTAAGGTCCTCATCAACATAAATCTTCGATGGTAGAGGAAAGAGTTTCCTACGTTCCTTGAGCACACGAAGTCTATCCGGGGAATTGTGAAATCGCAGGAACAAGGTGGAATTATATCCAACCCATGCTCTATCGAGAGATATATCAAGAAGCTCAAGTTGGTCGCAAAGAAATGCATAAGCAACGTCCATTGGCTCGGTGGTGATGGGCGGGAGGCCACAGACCTTCAAGTTGTGATCTCTAGCTCTTCTCCCTCTCTCATCGGCAAGTTTGGAGTGGGCTAGTGCCTCCACCTCAGCAAGAGGAGGGGTGGTCTCCCCACCGTTACAAACCATTGCTCACAACTTCAACTGAGACTCAGTTTCCGTTTTCAATGAGGTCTGTCTATATAGTACTAGTACTCAAGCTGTATCATATATATAAAATACCTTTTCTATACAATACTAGTACTCGAGCTTCATCATGATTAGAGCTATCAATGATCAATGACAACATCCATTAAATGGTAGGTTTTTTTGTGATGTTGATTGCTTGTTTTAGATAGTCCATTGGCCTCTTTGCAGGCTGGAAAGTTTGTGTAGATTATAGGCTTGCACACCATGGAAGAGGAGTCAAAGATCAAGGCAACGCTGTTCGTAATTGGGATGCCTGGTCCAAGAGGTGTCACAACCAAAATGTCGCTTAGGTCACTAAACATGTTCTTTGCTAGGGAATTCGCCAAGGTTCAAATTGTTACACTATCCTCTCCTAGGTCTAAAATAACAACCACAAACATGAAGGTGATCTTTGAGGTAAGTTGGTAGCAGTGGTCTGCGTTCAGTAATTTTTCTCCTAGAATCCATTGCACCACATACAATAGTAACCCAAACTTTGGCATAAACACCTTTAGTCTCAATTCCATAATACCCCCTAGGAATGCCTTTTGTTGATACTTAATAGTTTGATAGAGGTGTCTATGGCAGAATTTAGGGCCATTATAGAAATTAGGTAAAACCGTTCCAAGGTACGAGTATATTCCTCTCCTCATTACTCACCATAACTCACTATGGTGAGTGAGATGGGTGTAATAATTTACTTCAGTTTGCATGTGCCCCAATCTCCATTTTCAGTCAACCACATATCATGTCTCCTTCATCTAGATGACCTCAGTACAACAATATCATTAATTAAAAGTATTTTTCAACACTATAATTTGCACAAATTCTAATTAAAAAACACATAATATATAACAATAATAGAATATATAATAATTCAATTCTGAATTTGGGCACCAGGTTTGGGCCCATGGGATCTAAATCTAGCAAGTATATTTTCAAACTTGATTGTCTTTTTTGAGCACTTGAGTTCTACAAATTTCTCATTGTTTTGGTGGAGGATTAACAAGCATTTGAGGACACAATCTTTTGATTGCAATTCTTGAGGTTAGTAGGATTCCCCTTGCTCATGCTTCAGCAATCCTACATGAGGGTAGCAGTTGCATTAAATTGAGTTCTTATTTATAATGTCTTAGATTTTTGTTGGAATATTGACTTCCAAGGTTATTCAAGGTTCATAGTACACCATCATGGAGGAGAATCATCAATATAATTCTTGGGGAGTTGCATACTTTATAGATCAAGACAAGGTTCACTTTAGATTGTTGGGATCAAGGCTACTTATTCTTGATAGTTTAGTTGGATGCCACAAGTACTACAATAGTTATAACTTTGCCATCTATCAGAGAACCATACCTATAGATCACCACATTGGTTACTAGTTCAAGGCAATGCAGATATTAGATTTGAGGGCAACAAAAGTCAAAAGTCAAATTGCCAAAATCGCCCTACACCTGATTTCTTGTGGCCATGTATTATAGATCCATTTACGAGTTTTAGGTTGCTTGCAAGGGGAAATCTAGCCAGATTCCTCTTCCTCTAGATGGCCATCATTTCACCATTTGAGGAAGAAAAGAGGGAGATATGCTTAGATTGAGGATACCATAGGTCAGTAATATTTTGATCATTTAGGGTGTCCATCGTGTGGACCATCATTTCACCATTTGAGGAAGGAAAGGGGGAGGTATGTCTAGATTGAGGCTACCATAGGTCAGCACATATTCAGATCATTTGGGGTGTCCATTGTGTGGACTATTGCTAGGGAGGTCTTCGAGTCAACAAATAATGAACATACACACACCATTAGCAACTTGCACATCAACAACAAATAGATTGCACTTCTTACTACACAAGGTATTGCTCTATGTTATATAAGTCAAATATATAACTACCTATCACAGAGTTATTGTTTTGAGATGTTCATTCATGTATGAGGGTGATACTTCTAGTTTAAACATTTATATCGTCTAATACGCCAAGAATAGTCAACCATTATTGTTGAAAATTAATGTTAATTGAATGCATGTTGTTTATCACGATTTTTGATAGTATGTTTGATTCCACTAACAGTCTTCGTATTTTTGATTCCACTAATGATATAATTTCAATCTATGTATGTTGATTGTATTGTGACCCATTCTCCTTAGTGCCTAGGTGTGTATAACGGAGTGACACATTCTTAGAGGAAGACTACAGACACAGATTAAATAATCCAGATCATCACACCATGATCCTAGCTGTTTGAACTTCAAGAGCTAGATATAAATCTTAATAATGAGTTTATCCAAGCTATTCATAGGATTTTAGATGTGATTGTAAAATCTCCCAATCTTGGAATGACCACCAGATCTTATCATCAACCATTTTGAAAGAGTAATTAGCTAGATGATATGCAATATAGTTAGCCTCTCTATGAGCTTGTTTTATAGCGTAGGCATTCAAGGAATTGAGAAGCCACCAAGCTTGTAGGATTGTATTATTTTTCTTCTACCTTATGCTCTTCATTTAAACATAGAATTGATAAAATATATCAAGTTTTCGTCTATCTCAATGTTCTTAACCCTCACATTTGCAATCCAAGTACTAGAGCCTGTGTTTCCACCTTGTTCATAGAAAGTTTGAAGACTCTCCAATTGCAAACTCTTGAGTCCCTAAATTGGCCAAGTTGAGTCGAACATATTCATGTGTCTTGTGTTGAGTCTGGCCGAGTCTTGGACAGTACTTGGCCATGTCTTCCTCCAAGACTCTTCAAGTTTCTGGCTTTGACTTCTAAGTCTATCAAGCCCTTTCGTCTGGCATTGAGACATAACAACCTTGCTTTTTAAAATGAAATTTTAACTTTGTTTGGTCATTTTTTGTGCTTACTCGCCCATTTCACCTAGGGAAGCATCAAAATAGCAAGAAGAGTGGGCTTAACCATGGAGAGAACTTAGTAGTTAAGTGCGCTCAAGCTGGAGTAGTACTGGGATGGGTGACCTCCTGGGAAGTCCCTACGCTTCACCTCTGTGAGCATCACCTAGATGCAATGAGTGCTAGGTGTTCCATTCATTTTGATGAGAGACGGGTTCTTGTGAACCACTACTCATGAAACATGGGTCAATGAGTTTGACTCAAAACTACACAGTTGACTCCTTATAGCAATATCACAATTTTTAAGCATTCAAAGTTGATCATCATTAAATAGTAGCAACAAAATTGGATGCAATGGAGTAAAACAAAGAAACTTTTGAAGAAACAATCTATCATCATGTTGATATTGACTTACCTTGTGGTTCAAGGCTTGAAAGAGAGGAGAAAGACGGAGATGTTTATTGTATTTTTTTTCATTTTTACATATCATCATATGTAAACAATTATAATGCTGTTATACTTTATTATTAATAGTTTCGTAGTATTACAATGTATTATTTAACTTTGAAACAATGGAATTTCAAATGTTGAGAGTTTGAGGATCATATGACGTGTAATGTTTGAATTATGACAATTTGGTAGTTATATTAGACTTTTATGTTCTCTCAATGTATTTCTTTTTGTGTAATTATGAGGCTTTTTGGTCAAGTTTGTTCTAATTTTTTTGTGGAATTCCGAGTTTGAGTCTTCAAATAATGGTTCATACAATCCTTTAGTTTGATTGACAAGACAATGATAATATATCTGAGTCCCTTATTATACAATCAACTCTTGTTTGTTTGGGATTTAGTCTTGTAGCTCTATTAGAGTTCTACTTCGCCTATCCATTGGATGGTGGTGAGCCTCTTTTATTTGCATCAAGGTGGCATTTGCACTATGCTCCTCGTGATTAGGGCATTAAATAACCACTGCCACTATATAGATATTTTTTAGATAATTATAGTTGTGGTTCTATTGAGGCTCCACTCGAAAACAAGTAGCTTACATAAACACACAACAAGAACTATTAACAAAAAGGCATAATACCTAGTCTATATACTAGAGGCACATGTGCTCCACCAAATCCATTTTTTAACACAAAACACACAAAATGGCTTCTAATAAAAAAGGAGCCTATACAACTAATAACTACAATGGTATAAACATCATGACATGCAGTCTAGAGAGTAACTTCAGCCATTTTTTTAAAGAAAACTGCCACCTTACATTTTTCACCGTTTCTCATGACTAAACCCTTCATCCACTCGATCGATGACAAAGTCTTCTACCTAGATAGTTGGGCTAGACAAATCGTCACCATACAGATTATGATGCTCAACTACAAAGAAAGGTATAAACCTCATTTATAATGCTATGCCCTTATATGCTGCTGCCTTCTGCAAGGAAGAACCACAAACGCTGACATTGTGAAATCACCATCCATATTTGCTATTCTGTTATGATAGATTACCTTCGTTGACACCAAAATCTTTCTTGTCTCAAAGTAGAATGCACACAACACTCATAGTTGTAACTCCTCAAAATCCTCTTGCTTGTGTCACCATATGTTGGCTAAGTTGATTGACAACCCCATCTTCAAACCTAAGCCTCCTTTCCTTTTTGCCCCTCACGAATCCTCACACCTTTGAGTCAATAGCATACTTGCGAATTGCTCTGGTACAAACATTTCCAATTGGCTTATTCTCTTTTCCAAGTTGTGGAAAAACCATGAAAGATTACTACTGGCATCATTTTGCTCTATAGGATTTGGTTTGTGACCAAGCCCAACATGAGCATCTCTTAACACAACACATACTAACCGTAAAGCTTCCTTTGGCTCACAATTAAAAATTCTGGTTGGGAACAAACCTCTAAAATTAATAATGGAACTCTCTTGGAACATTTACCGCACACGCAAACCCTAAGTCCACTTTTGACTCATAATTATGCTTTTCAGACAGCTAATGAGTAGTTGCACTACTTGAATTCTTGACACCCTTCCCTTTCTCTCGACTTTTGTTACTCAACATCACAAAGAGAGGAAGCTTTGCATAGCCTATTATAAGACAAACCAAGAATACTAAACATAGAAGTAGCATTGCAAAAGCTAACACTAGAGGATACAAATAAATAGAGCTTGGCCACAAGCTTTAGCCAAGATTCATTGCCCCTACCATATCCAACCAAAACTCACAGAAGACAAGCACACACCATTTGTATATGGAGAACCATGAGTAATAAAAACTTATATTCTCCACTTTGTGCTAAGGATTATCATTATTCTTTGAAGTATTACAACTATTTTTTTTATTTGTAGTACGCAATACTAGGTTGCAAAGATAGTATATACTAATTATGAAAAGTATTTACATTCGGAAGTTACATAGATTTCAACCAAAATAGGCATGGCCGTATAGGATGGATAAGCACGAGTGCCCCAAGGTTACACCCAAAGACCATACCTCTATACAAAACTTAATTCAGCCAATGGCAACCTTGGGATCTAGACCTAACACAAAATCATCATGGAAACCACTGAACTATTGAAGGCTAGCCAAAAAAATGTAGGGCGTGCTCAACATTTCAACACCCCGAGAGCGCCATCCCTTGTGCACGCCAACACTTTAACCATCTATCGCCTTCATTAACATCACCATGCCATGGAAAATTGGTATCAAACAAAAGACCGAAAAAAGAGCCTCGTCGCTTAGTCACTCATCCTCACAGTACGTACCTGAATAGACCATGTTTGCAAAGCACTTTAGCTAGTCCAATTCTCTTTCCACATCAATGCCCACCTCTCTACAAGAAATTCCTTACAAATGCGGCCCAATGTTGATGTTGCGGCAAACCGACTGTATCCAAGTTCATGATAAAGGATTGCTCAACCACTTCCACTCCATGTTTCAGGAGTTTGAGGAGATCCACAGGCCATGGAATATCAATGCCCAATTCTGCGAAAACCACCGTATCAATGTCATCAACCAAGAAATCCTCCTTGAAAACCTCTCATTGAAGTAGGAGAATATCCACTTTTGTGCCACCCATATCCAAAGGTGATGCCCAAAAACTGCGAGGAGATGTCAGTATTCACCCTATATTTGTTAACTGAAGACAAGAAATTCCTGCCCAAAGCCATTGTAATTGTCTCCATTGCCCGAATCCTAGGCTCCTTACACATCGGCTGCAATCTCAAATCTGTGGTTAAACCTAGAAACATTTGTCTTTTCCCACACCTAAGATGGATAGGGGAATCCATTAGTAGACCGGGTGCTAGAATTGCTTTTCAAATGCTATACTCCTCCAAGGACTCTGTGTCCAGTTTATAGAAAGAACACTGCCATTCCCCTGCCAATCCAGGCCAACTCATTAAATTCCAAATTAAATGCCCTGTCCTTAGCATTCCCATTAAGCTACCACACCGTCCTTAGCATTCCCATTAAGCTACCACGCCATCTCCATGGAATAGCTTTTGAAAGATAGGATTTTAAATTTCCAAGAAAATTTGTCATTAAGGGACCATTGTCGTACGTTTGAGACTCGAGCTCATTCTATTTGTTAACGAAGGACACAAGTTGTCTTGTCTGTTTTGATTGCGTTTGTTGTGAAGTGCCATTGAATTAAAGTCCCACGCCAATTGACCTGACATTCATTTGGATTTTATTTGTGCCATTCACACCCTCATTAGCTAGGTGCTTGACATCCTTATTCACTTATCTAAAAATATGATTTATCATGACAGATTCAAAAGACAAGCAATTCCATTGTCTACTCCAAAAGTGCCTATAGTTTCCAATTAGTTGTGTTATTTGAGCTTAGGGCATTAACTGCCAATATTGAATCTCCTTTAATTTCTAACTTTCAAGCTCCAACATTCTTGCTTAAGAGTAGTCCATGAATTACTGCCAAAAGTTCAGCTTCATTGTTGTTCCCATTTCGAATCATTTTGGAGGATTCCACAATCACATTTCCCCCGCAATCCTGTAGAATGCATCCAACACTAGATCGGCCTGCATTGCCTCTCAAAAAGCTAGCAAAATTCAGCTTAAGCCATCCAAACAATGGAGGCATCCATTTCACCGTCTCTTGAGCAGGAGACATCCAACCACCTTCCCCAATCCATTGCGGCACCTTTAAGCCTAGCCAATTCAATCTCAATTTGGCATCCCATTCTGTGAAGTATACATTCTTTGGGGATAACCAGGAATTTCTTGAGTTCACAACTCCAATGATCGAGGCCTCTATCTTGTTTTGTAGTGAGGCATAACACATTTCTTGTTCTTGAAATAACCTTACGTTTCTCTCCTTCCATACTTCCCAAATAAGAATTAAGGGGTTCAACGTCCAAATGTTGCCATAGGCTATCGATTTCTTTATGGTCGGCCAAAACTGAAACAAGCTGAGAATGTTGTTTGGAAGGGCACTTGCCCAACTCAACTTTGCACAAAGGCACTGCCAACACTCCTGAGCTTAAGGGTGCCCCAATAACAGATGATCGATAGTTTCTTTATGGCTCTTGCATGACACATCTTGAGGACCTATGAAAGTCTGTCTTGCAAAATCCATCGGCGGTGAGATTTCTCCGCTCAAGCATAGCCCATGCAAAAGTGCTAGCCTTTGGCAAGCAATACTTGCTCTAGCAAAAATGCAAGGGGATGACTGTTCCAGTGTGCTTTGGATCCTTTGACAATTGATGATAACCTTTCTTTGCATTGCATTGCCCCATTTTGGATCCTCTTCATATTAATACATCTTCTTTGTGTCTAAAGATGATGATTCTCTTCTCTAACGCCCTAGTGAGTTGTTGTACGTCATTTGCTAGAAGATCGAGGGGGGAAGTATTCCTACCATACCCATCCAAGATGTAATGTCTCCCTCTTTAAAATATACATATCTGACATGATTTCCCCATAGTCGTTTTAAGGTGTCCTTGGTCTATTCCAATTTAAAAAGATTGTCAAGATTCGGGAGGCCGACATAGGAATCCTCCCAGAATTGAGCTTTCCTCCCATCACGAATGTCCCAGGATAAGAAGTCTACAACACTTGGCATACAAGTTATAATGAAATTCCATATTCTTGTGCTGGTAGGTGGGTTGAGAGTGGTAAGAATGCCTTCAAGATCTTCATCCCCAAGATACTTGCTTTGGAGAATATTAATCCACTTTCTATTGCACCCCTTATACATGCTCCAAACTAATTTAGCTTCGAGGGCCTTGTTCTGAAAAAAGGTTTATGATTACCCCTCCCCCATCCTCCTTTACAATGCAAAGTTTTTCACAGACTATTAACACTATTTTGTCTTTGTCCTCAACGCTCGGCCAAAAGAATTTCCTTATGTTGTCTAAGGCTATTCCGACCCCAACGGGTAAAGTTAAACAAGAGAGGAGATAGATGGGAATGGTTGAAAGTATTGCTTTGATCATGGTTACTCTTCCAACCCAAGAAAGCCATCATCCTTTCCAAGAGGCTGATTTTGAACTCAACTTTTGTTTGAGTGGATCCAACAGCTAGCCTAGCCTAAGTCCCTTAGGCAAAGGGAGGCCCAGGCAATTGTCCTTAAATTTGAGGAGACTTAAAATCTCATTCTCCTTGCAAGTAAAGGTATTGAAATAGAAAACTTCCGACTTGTTTTTATTGGCTTCTTAGCCAGATGCCTTAGAATGCTGATTGAAGATTGCATTTATATTAAAGTCTTCCACTCTTTTGTTGTGCTGAAGAGCATGGTGTCATCAACAAACTGTTGTTGGGAGATGGGAGGGATCGCACTAGTGATTTCAATGCCTGGCAATTTTCCCAATATTCATCTCTTTCTTTATAGATCTCTCCAAGGCATCTGCCATGATGATAAACAAGAATGGGGACAAAGGATTCCCTTGTCATAGTCCCCACGATACCTCAAAGAACCCTTTTGGGTAGCCATTCACAAGGATCGAGAATAGTAGGGTGGAAATGCAATTGTATAGCCAATTCAACAATTGTCTGTTGAAACCAAATGCTTCCATAACTTTTAATAGGAATAACCAATCTATTTTGTTGTAGGCTTTTGTGGTGTCCAATTTGATTACCATGCTTTCCTTCATAGATTGTTGAATGGAATGAACAACTTCATCTGCTATGATCACTCCATCTAGAATCGACCTACCATGCACAAAACTAGTTTACTCATTCGAAATGATATCATTCGGAATCTTGTTCAATCTATTTGCCATCACCTTGTAGATAACTTTGTACATGGTATTCCAAATGATGTGGGCCATAAATCATCCATAATTTTTTTTTTTCTTAGGGATTAATGCAATGAAGGTGTTATTGATTTCTTAGGAAGTTGCCAACCTCCCAAGATGCTTCGATAGCTTCAGCTATTTTCCCTCCAATTGTATTTGGGCATTTCTGAAAGAAACCGACTACAAAACCATCCAACCTTGGGGACTTGTCTAGGTGGAGTTGAAAGAGAGCAATCATAATTTCTTCCTTACTAAATTTTTCATTAAGCATTTTGTTCTGGGCTTTTTATATTAGGGCCGGGATGATGTTATTGAGCTCACATTGTACCCCAAGGTTGGAGCATTATAAATTATTCAACAGAGCACGAAAAAACCAATTGTTTCTTTGCTATATCTTGTGGATCTTCCATTGTCATCCCATTAGAAGGTTTTAAGGATGAAATCCTATTCGAAACCCTCCTTTGTTTAGTGCAGTTGTGAAAGAATTTAGTATTCTGGTCCTTGCATTAATCCATATTTCTCAAGACTTTTATCTCCAAAAGTTTTTCCTTTCAAAAGGACATCTCATAGGCCTCTAAGAGCTCCCTATCTTTTGTGAAGCTCTGCTGCTTCATTCCATTTTTAATCTCTTCCTCTCCTAGAATCTATAGATTTGTTTCAATGGCAACTTTTGTCTCAAAAATGTTTGGAATTGCTTTCGATTCTAGTCCGTTCGCTTCTACTTTAGGAGTTCCAACTTGGTTGTGAAGCAGAACAACTTTGATCCCATCCGCTGTTCCTCCTTCCACCAAACATCCACTACCTAAAAGAAATCGAGGGTAGTAACTGTATACTTTCAAACTAAAAAGGGCATCTCACTAGACTCTTATCTACATTAATTTCCAGCTCAATGGAAAATGATCAGACCTGTATCCAGGTACCACGGATCCCTCTAGAGATAAAGGGAAATTGCCAAAGTCGCCAAAAAAGAAAAAAATCTATCCAATTTTTCAGCTATGTTGGTGAAGCCCAATCTTCTATTAGTACATGCGTAAATGCCATTAGAGAAACTAATGTTGTTAGGAGGTTTTTGTCTACCCGAGCTCTAAAGTCTTTTTGATAGTGGGTCACTCCCAAGCATCCACCTGCCTTATCTTCATCTCCTAAAATTGCATTAAAATCGCGCCCAACAATATGGTAGATATTAGGATGAAGACCTAGAAATTGATCTAATTCTGCCCATAACTCGCTCTTGTGAATACAAGAATTTGGACCATGTACATTAACTAGTATAAATTGTAATTTGGGGAGACACTCTCTCACCTTGTGTCCAATCCAACTAGATCCATTTGGAATAGGATCCAAGGTCACCGCTCCGAGGCTTGCAAAAAGTGGATAAACCCCTTGAAGTACCCATCACTTGAACTCCAACAAATTGCCAAATTTTTAGTTTCTTCATAGGCAGTTCTAGATCAGCAGCGGTCAATTTTGTTTCTTGTATTAGAAATATGTCTGCCTTCGACACTTCCATTCTTCTTTTGACTACATGCTGCTTGTTAGGGGCATTTAAGCTCCTAACATTCCAAGATAGGAACCTCATGGCCCCTCAGGAAGGGGGGCCCCCTTTGCAGATTTGAGTAACATTTTGATCTTAGCTTGACCTTTTGCCTCCCCATCCTAAGGCCACTTTTCCTTGAAGGATTTTTTATCTGTCCTTGCCTTTCCCACAATCTGGTTTTGTCCTTTTGACATTTTTTTGACTGATGCCACATTTGACCATTTTTCCTTCCAAGTTATTATTGAGTTCCAGATCCATTGGGTCTACAAAGAGTAGTTCTTTTTCTTCTTCCATTATGGCCTCATCTTTAGGTAGGGGCTAATTGCAAATCTTCATCGAAAATAATCTTTGGAGTGGGTGTCTAATTCTCGTCCTCTTGCCCCTCATTTGGGTTTTCTTGATGCTACTTCTAGCCAGAAACTGTGTCCGAGGGCAGCCCATTTCCCTTCGGGGTTTCCAAGATAATCTCATCCTTCTTCAGAGACAAGCATGGGCTCAGAGGAGGGGTTCTATAAGCCTTCTCCCCTATATTTGATCCCTCCTTTGTACGAAACATCTCATCTCCCAAATTGTAAGGGCTTTTAGCCACCGATTCGAGCAATGCTAACAACTTTCATTTTTTTGAAGCCCCCTTCAAATCCTCTTCTACCATCACTGCTTTTCCTTTACCCAAACCTTGATCCTCTATCTCCCCATCCCACTATGTTGTGGAGCAACTATGTGCTTTGGGCTTCGAGACAATTCTTCTCCTCAACCACAATTTTAGCATCCACCTCCAATCCAAAACGTCTTGCTTCGATGGTTTTTCTTTAAGGTCATCAACCCAAAACCTAACCCCTTGCCTTTACCACCTTTTGATGCCATCTTGTAAATTCCGATATGATCTCCAATTCATTCAAAAGCCCCAACTCCAAATTCACTTCTATTTACAAATTTGCCATGTTTTTGGTTTTGTTGTTAAGAAAGTCCTCTTCAATCCCCAAAAAAGATCGTAGGGCATTTCTAATCTTAATTAAGGCATCAATATTCCAATATTTTGCTGGACCACAGGTTTTTTCTTAATGCAATAAGTCATCGAAAATTAGAGCTCCAACCTGCAATGAAAGCTAGCACCCTCATAAATGAGCAGGTTGTCATAAAGGATTTCTTGTTTTAGGAGGGGATTAATGCATTCTATTAGAAAAACATTCCCGACATTCACCTTTCCTTTGAATCTACTTTTCCACCATGTCGTGATGTCCACGCAAGGGCATCCATCGTCACACCATTTCACAATCAAAGTCCGATCTTTTAGGCGATCCACAATTGGAGCTATGGTAGTCAATGGCAATATAATTGCTTTGCTGTTCAATTTCTTCAGTGTATATGCCTTCCTATCCTCCTTGTTGTGTTTCGTGTTTTCTCCCAAGACTCCGCATTCTGAATGTTGGCCCTGTTAACTTTTCTCTGCTCATGTTTCCAGACATGTGGCTTACTCCTATAATCCCAGCTTGATCTTCCAGCACCAAGTGGAATGGCATTGGCTTCTGTGGCGTAAGCAGGGACGTTTGAAGTTTTGTTGCCCCACCTGTCATTCTTCATCCACCAATCTTGGCTGCCTCTTGTCTGCCAACGCGTATTTGCAAACCCGCTTCTCTCCATGCCAGCTTGCACATTCGCACCTCTGCTCCTCGGTGCACCACCTGTTTTCCCTTTTATTGCCACTAATTATATTATTATAGCCTAATAATATAAATAATGTTTGGTAATTTTATAATAAATTTAACTCTAATGCTAATTTATATTTCAATTCTCCTTAGAAATCATGTTATAATATTTATAATATCTTATTATGGTATTATACTTTGAATTATTCTTTTCATTTTTGTGCTCTGATTTATATTTACAGGACATTACTTATATTGAATGATATAAATTATGGTATTATTTTCAAGCTAATTTTATTGTTATAATGTCATTATAGTTCATAATTTGGCCTATTAATAATGATAATTTAATTCTTGAAACTTGTAATAATAATTACATTATAATAAAGTGAGCGTTTTACTTGGTCTTCTGATTGTATCTATGATACTTTGGTAACAGGGTTTTCTCTTTGTTCTAATAATCATAATCAGCATAATACTTTTTTGTTGCTATTTTAATTATTTTACTCCTTTTTAGGCTTTTTAACTTGCATCTCTCTGGTTTTCTGCTGCTCCTCTCATTGTTTCCCGAGCTTTCTAAGGAGCATAGTCATTAATCTGTATTGATCTTTTTACTTATTTTAGTCTAATCTTTGATGGATCATGGAGTGTGATCCAAAACGTTGATGTACCACATTTAAATCCTGAAGCATTCTCTCTCATGCTTTTATAACTTAACATCACAACATGTTATGCAAGAACTCATATTCAAAATTTAGTAGACTACACACAATAATAATTCTTTCAGTGACCCCATTTGTGTTTGTGGCGTTGCAGGCTTGACAAGGTTAGAAAGCTTGAACCTATCATTCACACAAGTAACTGATTCTGGCTTACGAAGATTATCTGGGCTCACTGCTCTTAAATCTCTGAATCTGGACATACGACAAGTCACGGACACTGGATTGGCTGCTCTTACAAGTAAGGATTTGAAGGAAGTTGATAGACGCTTCTTGAGAATAGCCATTAGAATTATAAAGAGAATGAAGCACCAAAGTTCGAAAAATATTTCTGTATCATAATGAACATGCCAAATTGTTGTGTGGGATAATGGATTTGTAAATTAAGTTGTGGTTATACTTGGAGTTTCTTTATCAGTGTGATCTTTATACCTTTAAAGTTTGTAGTAAACATATGTCAAGTAAAATAATTAGTGTTAGGATTTAAAAATAAAAAAAGTAAAGTAAATTACTGTTATTTTATAAGATATCATTGTCTGACAGATTATATGAGGCAAAACATGAGCCAGTAGTTAAGTGTGCATAAATTCTGGAACTAAGATTTTATGGGTATCCAGGATACCTCCCCTTATGCATATGCCTTAACTAAATCCCTCATGTGAGTTCACTGTAGAAAAAATGCTTGATACGTGTCAGATCTTAGTTTATTAGTCATTGCTTTTATTGTTATTGTCAAGTCACAATAAAGAATGTTTCTGAAATTTGTCATTTGCATGATTTTTGATACCCTATGTTTTTCCTAATGATTGTGAATGTAATGGTAACAAATATATCAACAATGTCATGATTCACAAACATTCCTTTTATTTCTGATACTCTTATTTTGCTTGATGGGCATTGACTGTGAAGATAATGCTAATGATCGAAGAAAACCATGCCGGAATACATAGAGATTCTTTTTATTTTGTATGTATATTGTTGTTAGTCTATTGAGAGTTGGGTGATAAGGTCATAGTGAAAAAGGTGCTTAGATCATTATCAACCAAGGTCTTTATCAACCAAGGTCTTCTTGTGTCCATATAGGATGAAGTAGAGCAAGTTAATTTTTCTGCTAGTCAACACTAGCCTAAGATTTATTCGAAAAGTTTGTGTAAATCAAGTAACATGCATCTGCTGCTATTATAAAAGTATATTGTAATAATTAGTAGAATGGTCATGTAACTTTCCTTTAAGTCAGCCAATTAGTTTTTAGTAACTTTTTTGTTCTTAAGTTGTTTAGTTAGTTTAGTAATTTCTATTCTGTCTTTAGTTCTTAGTTTTTAAATGTTATGGAAAATTCCTCTTGTAATTGCTTAGTTAAAGAGTATTCCTCTCCTTTGTTTAATATTGAATATTTTAATTGATTATCATTTCATGGTATCAGAGCAAAGGTTGGTTTTTAGCGATTTTTGTTATGGTAAATTGATGTTGTATTATACAGAGGAGATGAAAGCTCCTTATATAGATTTACAAAGATGATGTTTCTAAAAGAAACAATTGTGAACTAAAGACGAAAATAGAAATTACCTAATAAACTAAAGACTAACTAAGATTACCATTAAAGAGACATTACAATATTCTAATACCCTCCCTTAATGATCATCATCTAACTACACTGCAGAAGACTATACATGTCTTGTGGTCATAAATTCTTTAGAATATTCTATTGTTGTTGAGACTCTCCCTGGATTTGCAGAATGTCAATGATCAAGAGTAGCCAAAATCCGTCCAGAAAAAATAGAGAATGCTGCCCCCTTCTTCAAAATGCTATGCAACAAGAGACAAGAGCCTGCCATTGAGATGAGTCTGCTACTAACCCTTGCATAATATGCAAAATTTATGACCAGAAATCATCACAAAGCGTCCACCCTGATGTTGGATAAAAAAATTGCCCCTCCTTGTAGCCAGAGACGCACACCGAGAACAACTTCCACGATTTTGAGGAAAAATCGGCAAACCCTCCAAATTTTTTTGTTGAAGAGCACAATGCCCCAGAATAAACTACAAAAAGTAGTGATTTTTAAGGAAAAAATCATTAAACCCAAGATTACAAATCATCGTTTTTTTGGAAAAAACAGTAAAAACAAAGGAATCCCATGCAACTTTGCGAATTACAAAATCCAGAAACATTTTTTGAGGATAAAATCGAAAAACCAAATAGATGGCTTGCACAAAATCCAAGACATGGATCAGCATACAAATCATTGTTTTTAAGAAAAAAACGGTAAAACCTTTTAGAAACTAGAGAGCCCTCCCTGACAAGAGCAAAACTTTAATTTTTGATGAAAAAATTATAAACCCAAAACAATTTTTTTTTCAAGGGACAATTATTAAAACCCACCAAATTTTTTTTAAAGGGAAAAAAATTATGAAAACCCATTAGAAATGTTTAAGGGAAAAAATTGTGAATACCCATTAAATTTTTTTAAGGGAAAAAATTTTGAAAACCCTTAAGAAAATTTTCAAGGGAAAAAATGATGAAAACCCATAAGAGAAATCTTCATGTGGCAAAACACGAGACTTCATGTGGTAAACAGCATATGCAAGCATCATGCAACTCACAAAAAGCACATGCAAGTAACATGCAAGTACATGCAACCCTCGAAAATTAGAGACTTTCTCAAACCAAGAAATCGCGCGTTCAAAACCCTTGACCAGGTGCACGATTTTTAGCAAAAATCTTTGAAGATGAACTACAAATTTTTCATAAAATACCTCTAATGATTTTTATTTTAAAAAATCAAAAATCAAATTTCTGGAAAAGAATTCCAGATCAAAAAAGGCTTCAATTTTTCTTTAAAAAATCACCAAATTTAATGAAATCCCATCAACTCGCTCTTAATGCCATGTTATGGTAAATTGATGTTGTATTAAACAGAGGAGATGAAAGCTCCTGATATAGATTTACAAAGACGATGTTTCTAAAAGAAACAATCGTGAACTAAAGACGAAAATAGAAACTACCTAATAAACTAAAGACTAACTAAGATGACCATTAAACTAATAAATTTTTCCAATAAAATTCGTTGTTTAATTACCTAGAAATTTTGAGGAAGTTTTTTGCCCCATTTTCAAAACAAAATAGTAGGGGTTTTTTGGCTGATTTTTTTATAGAATAAAATTTGTGGTTTTTCTTTAACATTTCGTGAGGAAAGCTTCAAAAGATTTTTTACTCGATTTTTTCAAACAATAATTGTGGTTTCTGCAGATTTCTTTACCATTTTTCACCAAAAAGAAAAACAGAGTTTTTAAAGATTTGCAAGAGTTTTCTTTGCTTGTGATTGAGGGTTGTTGGTTTTTCTGATCTCAGAGGGTTTTGCACATTTCCCCCCCCCAAATTGTGATTTTTCTGACGTGAAAGGGTTTTTCTCAAAATTTTCCCCAAAATTGTGGTATTTTTTGTTGTGGGTTTGCGGGTGTTTTGATGATTTGAAAAAAATTTGTATTTTTATCGATTTTTCTCAAAACAAAGGTTTTTGACGATTTTCTCACAAAATTGTGGCTTTTCGTCTTCAAAAAAATAGAATGTTATGGTGATTTTTAAAATAAAAAATTGTGGTTTCTTGCAGAGTGTTTTGGGTTGCACTGAGGGTATCTAGCACAAATAATGTTCTTGCAAATGTACTAGAGTTTTTGATGATTTTTTCACAAAATCGAGTGTGATCTTAGCATTGCATTGATGGTTTGACAAATTTTCCACAAAATCATGGTGCTATTTTGTAACAGCTTTTTTTGACAATTTTTGGCAAAATCGTAGTTTGAATGTTTTTTGGCCGATTTTTTATCAACAAAAATCGAAGTTGTTTTGAGAAGTTGATATTGGTCTCTGGATAAAGGGAGGGATGGCTTGGTTACCCAACATTAGGTTGGAAGGCAATAAATGTGTTCTTGTATTTGGTCATGGATAAAATTTCTGTAGAAAGCAGTGGGCTGATCAAAAGTCCAACTAGGAAGGGTCGCAGAAGCAAGCTCATGTCGCAAAATGTTCTGAAGAGAAGGAATTGTAGCCAAATGGCGTGCAGATTATGTCAAGTCTTCTGTAGGGTATTTAGTAGAATGACCATTAAGGGAGGGTGTTAGAGAAATATATAATGGTCATGTAAGTAACTTTCTTTGAAGTTGGTCAATTTATAGCAACTTTCTGTTCTTTAAGTTGTTTAGTTAGTTTAATAGCTTTCTATTCTGTCTTTAGTTCTCGATCATTTCTATTATGGATAGATCTTGTAATTGTTTCTTTAAGGAGTATTCCTCTCCTTTGTTTAATATTGAATATCTCAATCGATTATCATTTCAACTATTAGCGTTATACATCTTTTTTAATTCGAATTGTCCATAAATTCTAACAATTTATTATGGATTTACTTGCATTTTCACTAGTATATGCATAAAATTTCTATTCTCCTGTGTAGATTATTGCATGATCTTAATTCAATGCATGCATGTGCATCTAATGTGAAAGGGTTGGGGATGATAAAATTCTAGCAATGCAGAAGACTTAAATGAGGTAGTGATTATGGTAAGTGAATGTAGACCATCAGAAGACTTTAAGATTGATTTTTCTAGGGATTCATATATTTAGAATGAACAAATCGCATTTATTGATATGATATGTTTAGAATAAAACCAACAATGGAGGTGGAGCTTGTTATATGACCTTTTGTACTAGATTAGCCAAAAATGTGCTATCATAAAAAAGCATAGAAAAGTTAAGATAGCATACCAAAGTACACTCAAAGCTTGTGTTATTGGATTCGCCCCTCCACCCCCTACATTCAGATTCGGATGCCTGCACGCATAGATTCGGAGGGGGGATGCGCTTGGATGCATACATGAAGCGCATCCACCCCTTGTGGATGAATCTTCATGCGCATCTAGATGCATCCATGGGGGTGGATGTGCTTTCTGGGTGCTTCTGGATGCTAGTGCCGAGAGTAAAATTAAAAAAAGTGAATTTTTACTTGAAATGTGCATTTTAAAGTCTTTTTTATTGTTTTTTCCACAAAACCCTAAAACGACCCTTTATGAGGCCATTCATTGTTAAAACATATCATTTTGTTTGCTATTTTGCTCTCTTCTCATTTGGTCTCCATTTTGGCATTTAGAAGGGTAGGTGATTATTTTCGAAGGGAATTGTTTGTGGGGTGCCGGATAGCCTTACACAAAGAAGACCTAAGCGTCTAAGGTAAGTATTTGACCCTATTCTTGAGTCTTTTAATGATTTTTTTAAGATTTTGATGAACTTTTTCAAGTTTGGGATGAAATTTTAAAAGTTTGTTTCCAAATTTTTATCTTAAGAAATAAAGAAACAAGTTTAGCTCTCTATTCTAATGTTTTTGTATCTTTATTTTGCACTTTTATATTTTTGTATCTTAGTTTTTTCTGATTTAAATTTATTTAATTTCTTATAATAGCAAGAAATTAGATTGCAAGAATTGCCACTAGTGAAAATTTTTGTGGGTGGGGAAGGGAACGATTAATTCAAAATTGATATAGGATCTCTTTTATGGAGACATACCATAAGGATTTCATAGGTTCTAAGAGGTGGGGCATATATTTGGACGTGTAATTATTGTAATAAACCGAGAAATAGCTCATATTCTCAAGTGAAACTTCACTTTATGGGTCTTGTTGGTAAAGGGATGGGAATGTGTCTAGGCCCAGATAAGAAGGGGTTGTCTCCCGAACAAATAATAGGATTTGTAAAAGAACAAGAAGAGGCTGATAAATTGGTTCTTAGATCAAAATAAAATGTTTATACTGGAGGAGCCGGAAAGCAAAAAATAATGAATTTACCCACTGATTTAGTTGCAGCCTCCAAACATCCATTCTTGCCTATAGTGGAAGATGAAGATGAAGTACAAATTACCACCCGTAAAAGAGGTCAATTGCACAAGGCATTTAAAATGGAGGCAAGAGACATTGTTGAACAAAAAGTTGCACATTACCTCTATGCCTATGGTCTTCTTTTCAACTTGGTGAGATCATCATTTTGGCGGGAAATGGTGTCAACAATCAATAGTGCATCGTCTTGGTTTCAGAAGTCCTGGGTTTGAAAAGGTGCGTACCACCTTGTTGCAAAGAGAGGAATGCCATAGAGACCTCCCTTCAAGCAATTAGAGATTCTTGGATTGATTTAGGTGTTTCTATTGTTTCCGATGGATGGTAATATACTAGAAACCATCCATTGATTAATGTTAATGTAGTGTCTCCCAAAGGGGCAATGTTTTTGAGGGTAGTTGATTGTGAAGGGGAAGTGAAAGATACATAGTTCATTTCCAAAATTCTCATCGAGTCCATAGAGATGGTGGGTAGTTAGAATGTGGTCTAGGTAATCACGGACAATGCAATAAATTGTAGAGGTGGGGGTGCTTTGGTTGAGGCAAGATATGAGCACATTTTTTGGACACGTGCACCGTACACTCCCTCAGCTTGGTGATGCAACAAATCGACACTCAAATAGAGTGGGTGAAACAAATATACGAAGAGGGTGAGGAGATCCAGATGTTTGACGAACCACCAAATGTCACAATCAATATTCAGATCTTTCTCAAGATTGGAGTTGTTGAAGGCAAATACAAAATTTAATTAATTTATTTAATTTTATTAATGTCATGTTCCTTTATCAATTTGTAGACAAATTTGCTTAATATTTATTATTTTTTAATGTGTTATTTACATATTGATATTGTTATTAACTTACTTACGGTGTTGAGACCCAAATTGCATCTCATACTATTGTTATGAGATGACTTTTGAAGGGTGCAAGAGGCATTGTGTCAAATGATTATTTGCAACCAATGGGGTGTAGAGAAGGCTTCATATTTAGAGGACCCAAAAGGTCAACTCACTGTCTTGGATGACAATTGGTTAGAATATGTATTGGAATCAGTGTTACAGGACTCGAAATCAATGTTACAGGACTCTATGAGTCCTGAGCCAAGTCAGGGCTCCAAAGTTTTTTGGCCTCTGGACTCTAACTCGGCTGAGTCCTGCTAGGACTCGCCGGACTCTGCCGCGGCCAGCTGAGCCAAAAAGTGAAAAATAAACATTTTTAAATTGTGCTTTGCAATGAGAAATAGAGATGACTATTGGCAGTGCTTACAGGTTGTAGAAAGCTGGTTACAATGACCAACAATGAGAAGATTACTGGAAGATGACTAAGCAAAATTACTGCAGAATAAAATATAAAGCCGCAAAAAATCTTAGGATCACTGCAAAGCTCAACAATTAACTGCTAGAAATTTGCAAGGCATCAAAAAAGGGTGAGGGAGCCACTAAACATAATAATGCTACAGTAGATAACTGCTGGAAATTTGCAAGGCTTCAACAAAGGATGAGGGAGCCACTAAACATAATTACATTACAGTAGATAACACCAATTGCAAAATGCAAAGTTGAGCCATTCTTCAAGAAGCCAGATGTGTCAGATGAGAGGAGGTCGGAGAAGTTAAGTTTTAAGAACTTAAGACACATTTTTGAACGTAAATCATATTCCTGATGTTAAATATGTTAGAAGATTGCAACCATCAACTAATGTTACACAAGTTTTGCCAAGTAAAATTAAATTATCATATAGAGTGCCCAACAATGGGCAAGGTTGACACAAAACCCCAAAAAGTGCAGTGACAGTATTTAAAAGAATCGAATTAGAGTTCTCATTCAAATAGACAACCTTATTTTTATTATGACAAATAAAAGGCCCTGAAGCATTGAACAATCCAAAACACCTGCCAAACAAAGATAAGTGGTATAAGAGTAAAACTTCTTGAGTATATAAGAAAATCACCGAACATTAGGAAGTTTGCACAAGGATTGTGGTTATGGGTCTTAAAGATAGGTGACAAAAATGCCTACACAAAGGAACCATGCTAGAAGAAATGTCGGGGTGTTAGAACAAGATTTGATAGCAGTCAAGCAATGTAGACATTTGACAGTGGAACTACTTATATTTCTAATGTGTTATTTAGGTTAACTTATTTCCTTTAGAAATTCACATTTATACTTATGTGATCAAGGTAAACTTGTGTATGTGTGCAAAGTAGCTTTTATTTATCTCAATTATTGTGTCTTTGATGTTAATTGACTAAATGGAGCATGAAAAAAGTTTTAAATCCTAAAAAATCTTTGAATTTCTTAGGCATTTCAATTTGCCGATTCCTCGCTGAGTCTTTGCCGAGTCCGGACACTGAGTCCGAGTTCGAGCCCGAAACTAGCTTGTCGAGTCCGAGGCGAGTCCGAGTCTTGTAACTATGATTGGAATTCACTGAGCCTATCATGACTGTGCTCTGATTTGCTAATACAGATGTACTTTGTTTTAGGGATATCTATGATGGCATGGACACAATGGTAGAGAAAGTAAAATTGGCAATACAAAAACATGAGGATGACCCTGTAGATTGGGAAATCTTATGCAATAAGGTGGAGTCAATCATTCATCATTGTTGGGAATAGATGACCACCCCATTGCACCTCCTTGCATATGCCCTATCTCCGAGGTACTATAGCAAGAAAGTACTTTTTATGCCAGGGAGATTAGCACCATATAGAGATGAAGAAGTTGCTAATGGGTACAAGCGGGCATTTACTAGACTCTTCCAAGATGGAGTGGAGAAAGAAGTTAGGCAAGAATTTGGCATGTTAGCCTCAGGAAGAAGTCATACTCCAACTATTAATGACCAATATGTAATGTCCCTTTGCTGTATTTTGTATCAGATTCGCATAAATTATATCAGATTTATTTATTTTGTATAGAAGGCTTCATATTCAGAGGGCCCAAAAGGTTAACACATTGTCTTGGATGACAATTGGTTGGAATATGTATTGGAATTAACCGAGCCTATCATGACTATGCTCTGATTTGCTGATATAGATGCACTTTGTTTTGGGGATGTCTATGATGGCATGGACACAATGGTAGAGAAAGTAGAATTGGCAATACAAAAACATGAGGATGACCCTGTAGAATGGGAAATCTTATGCAATAAGGTGGAATCAATCATTCATCATCGTTGGGAATAGATGACCACCCCATTGCACCTCCTTGCATATGCCTTATCTCCGAGGTACTATAGAAAGAAAGTACTTTCTATGCCAGGGAGATTAGCGCTATATAGAGATGAAGAAGTTGTAATGGGTACAAGCGGGCATTTACTAGACTCTTCCAAAATGGAGTGGAGAAAGAAGTTAGGCAAGAATTTGGATGTTAGCCTCAGGAAGAAGTTGTACTCCAACAGCTATTAATGACCAATATGTAATGTCCCTTTGCTGTATTTTGTATCAGATTCACATAAATTATATCAGATCTATTTTTTTTTTATAAAACTTGTGATTTTATCCAAAACAATGCAATTAGGTATATCCCGCCTAGCTCCAAACTTAACCAAATAATAACACAGCTTCATAAATTTGAAAGTGAATTTTAATAAAAATTTCAGTAGCATATCGACCTGTGATCTGCCCAAAACAGATTACAAAATGGCCTCCGAAATGGGGCTCAAATATGCATCAAATTCAATAAATTTACTGGAAACACACAAGAAACTCACGCCAAAGGCCACCAACAACCCAATACATTTATTTGAAACATAAATGTCAGCAATATTGCTGTACTACAACAGAAAACCAAACTGAAACACCAAACCCAAGTGAAAACACCAAAACCCTTGCAAACCATACCCAAAACAGACACACAAACTGCACTGTTCAGCACAATGACAAACTCTACATGAGCTTGCACATGGAAGAGCCTCAAACTCCCGTCCTTAGCCTTCCTGGAAACCTGCAAACTCCGGTCCTTCAGTCTCCTTCTCCACAGGTTGAGCAGCCACTGAAGAAAAGCAAAGCAATGAGCAAAATCAAGTCTAGGAATTGGCCAAAAATGGTACCAAACCCTCTAAAAAGCATGCATAACCAAAGCTCACGACCAAGAAAGGAGAATAATTTCATTTCCAAGAATATGTAATGCCTCTTATCCCATTGGTTGCCAAAGAATCAAACATTTTCCCCAAAAATGTTTTTTTAACACTCCGCCATGACAATTGTTCCTAATTTTTATCCAAAATACCCCTTTGTAGCTCATGCTACGTTATGGATAAAAATGAATTAAAATATTGATTTGATGATTGAATATTATTTATTTAATCAAATCATCAAATAAAAATCGTCAACTACTCGTTAAAACTGATAATCTCGATTTACTACTTTTGGCAACCAAACTTGCTATAAATAGCTGGAACTATTTTTGAAAAGGGGGCATGACACAATACCCCATGAAAGCTGTCACATGGTGGTACATCCATGGTCAAAAATTTGGGTACCTCCAACCTCTTGCAATCAAGATCCTCTCACAAGTAAGTTTTTTTTGTTTTATTTACCACTTGTATTCTACAATTTTGTACTTTAACATTTTTAAATTTACTTTGCATTTTAATTTTTAATTTTGTGAAAACTATCCAGGTTGCAAGTTCTTCTTCTAGTTAATGGAATTGAAGTACATACTCCTTTATCCACTCAGTGAAGCGAAACCGGTTGCGTTCAAAAAAAGCTGAAGACTTGGTTTATATTCATTCCAACTTGTGTCTTTTGTTACGTAAGGAGGAACACTACAAGGATGGGGCAGCAAAGCTTTGGGAAGTAGCCCTTGAATGTGCCAACTTGGATGCAACCATTGAGGATCTTACTAGACTCATTGCAGCAAGATTGATGATGATTACATTCCTACACATGGTGCATCTAGTGCGAGTGCAACTAGTTTGGGTTCAAATGCTCCTGAACTTGCACCAGTTGAAGATGAAAATCCAATAGATGATTTTTTTTTATAATCCTTTTGATGATTGATGAATCATGAACTACATTTTGTAATTGTAATGATTTTCTAATTTTCATTGGAGTCGTGAACATAGACTATATGATATGACTTATTTGAATATTTGTGAACTATCAATTGGCATTTAATATTTATCTTTGGCATTTGGCATTGATCCATGATGAAGTACCATCCTATCAAATGATTTAATTTTGTATATTTCTTTAATTTTTTGGTATATATATATATATTTAATATATATATATGTATATATATACACATAAACACACACATACCCAAACGCATCCAACACCCCCCCCAAAAAAAAATAAAATAAAAATAAAAATAAAAATAAAACAATAAAAATAAAAATAAAATCATGTAGGACTGGTTTCTTGTACCCGCATTCGAGCCGATAACTTAGCTCAAAGCTGTATATAGTTGGTTGCCTATGGAAATGATGGAAAGATTAATTTGATTATAGATAATGATTACACCTGAGTTGTACATGGTTGAAATTTGGTGTGATGTGACTTTTGTAGATGGATGTCATGTCTTTTTCAGTAGAACTATGGCAATACAATAGTTATGAAATCTTTTGCCATAGTTAAAACACTAAGTTTCTGGTATAGGTATGGGTACATGTATGTGATTTCTTTTTCTCTATGGTATGGTACGTTTGGTACATATATATACAAAAAATTCAAAGAAATATAAAGAAGTGTAAAACTAAATATATTTGATAGTATGATATTTCATTATTGATCAATGCCAAATGCCAAATTGGTAATGATGAAGATAAATATTAAATGCCAATTGATGGTTCAGAATTTCAATATTATATCATATGCCATATAATATAATATCATATGTCTAGGGTCACGATTCAAATGAAAATCATTACAATTACAAAAATTGGCAATCTCCTTTGTGCAAACTATCTTTCCTCCTGTGGCACTCCACAACCTATCCCCTTTTTAAAAAACAGGCTGCCCTTCAAAATGCCAAAATGAGAAAAGAGAGTGAATATTGCAAAATGATGTTTTTAGGAGCATTTTAGGATTTTTAGATGCAAAAAAATGTTTTATTTGTTACTTTTTGGCACTCAGCGCCTTTGCATACTTGCGAGTAGACCTGGGTACAACTATGGTGCGGCTAGGATGCCCTGGGTCCCTACAGGTATGCAGGCACATACTGACAAGGAAACTAGGGTGTTTGGGGCGTACCCTAGGCATATTCGGTGTACCACAGGCAAACCGATATCAAATGCACCTAGTACAGTTGTGGGGAAAGTTCCAAGCATAAGATAGTTAAAATGCAATTGTAAATAAGCTTGAGTTAACTTACTTCCAAGGCTTCCACCTACTACAATATTGATTATATTGCATTATCAATCCCGGCAAAGTCATGCATTGAAATTTAAGTTTAACTCGAGAGGATATGAAGGCATTATTCAAGAAGATGTTATTGAAGCAGAAATGAATGTTATCTCATTAGCAGATGATGCTAAGAAAACTATCATTTCAAACCAAAAAAGAAATGTGTTATCTGAAAAGAAATTATGCCAACACTGCTTTTCCATGGAGGAGATTAAAAATAGACTTTAGCTGCCCAGAGAGAAGACTTTAGAAGCCAAAAGGATATTTGAATTTCATGGCTTTCTTCATCTTGTCATTCTTGCAAGAGGACTAGGATTTCTAAGAGAGACCCAAGTTTATAAAAAATAAGGTTTATTCATTAAGCCATTCTCTGCAGCCTTTATTCATGAAGATCTACTAAGTTCTTCCAACGAATATTTGTAAGAATCTACTCCATAAAAAAATGGGAAATACAATTGGAGAGTATGACACATTCTTAAGAGTTTACCAAGCCCCTAGAATCTCTTAATTATGACCATGTCTGTCCAAATGTAGATTTGGAAAAGCCTCTAACAAAATGCTTCTTGAAATGGTAGAAAGAGAATAAGAACTGCCCAGATTATTAAAGTATCCTATTCATACACCTGGCAAGGACCTGCATTCTCAACAACAAATGGACCAGTGAACCAAAACAACACTCACCAGCAGTGAATGTTTAGAAAAAAGGATCTTTTCTCTGATATCGGATATAACAGAAAGTTTATATTCTAGGAATTCCTAATAAAGATGATAAAGTGGGGAATATGGTGGTAATTGATTTTGCCTGGGATTATTTTTGTGGACCAATCAAAGAAAGGGAAGCAGTTATATTGCAGAAATATGAGAAAGTATCCCTATAGTAGAATTTTGTGAAGGTAAACTTCCAAACTTTCAATGAATATTTGGGCTTTTATTTCCAATGGAATCACATAAGCTTCATGGAATCTGATTATAAACAGGGTAAAAGTTAAAACAAAAGTTTTCTCGATGGACAAATATAAGGCTTATTTTTATGGTTTGAAGACAGCATCTAGAAGCTGGCCTACCAGCTGCCACTCTGTAGCACCTAAGATTTCTTCCAATATACAACCTAGTTACTGACACTCACATTGGCATCTGAAGAAATTTCCTTGAGAGTAGATAAAGACAGGTTCAAAGACCTTCCCGGTGGGATGAAATAAAATCACTCAGCCAAAAGCTTCTGGAGGTCTAAATATCAAATATATATGGATTTTCAGCAAAGCTCTTGCAACTAAGATGGCTTGGAGTCCCTGGCATTCTGTCAATTTCCTGTTGGTTCATATTATCAGGATTGAATGCTTAATCAATCCTTAAATTGATTCTCTTAGAAAAACCTTGACAGTGTTAAAGTTTCAACAGCAGCATCCTACAACAAAAATGGTTTTAGTTTTCTGCGAAAATTAACTTGGCAGATGGTAGGAACGTGAAAATTTTGAAAAGTGGATTCAATGGGATGCTGCCCATAACCTCAGGTCTTCTCTCTGAGCTGCATGATGCTCTTGAAAGCAAAGAATATTTATCTGTTTCTGATTATGCATAGGTACTGGATCCTAATTTATTACAAGACACTACATAGCTTACACTTGCAGGTAGAGAAGAACCAATCCAACAAATTCTATGTAAGAGAATGGGAACACAGTAGCTGGAAACTGCAATATTGATTTGGAATTGGCATACATAGCTATTGTGAGCAATGGGCACAAGGACATGGAGTGGAATAAGCTGGGGACTGCTTGAAGGTGGCCAAAACTCAGCTTTTCTATGCGTGCTCTATTATACAAAAATCTTGGAGACTGATATCTTCAAAAAGAGGATGTATGACTATGAACCCAAGCAGATGACCATAAAGATTGATCATCTTTTCTTGCAATGCCCACATATCAATGACAGTATGGAAGCAAATAACAAAATCCCTTGTACTCAATGATTTTCTTCGAGCAATGCTTGCCTTGCCTTGCATATTTGGAATCTATAGAAGGAACAAAACAGTATAATTGAAGATGACACTAGGATGCACACGTGTTCAGTAGAACTTAATTATAGAACATAAATCAGGTTTATGGCCCAGATTCACATGAGCTAATCAATTGACCATTTCCAATCTTACAGTATGGAGGACTTAGTTTCACAATTTTATATTATTACTTTTTTTGTAAATTATCTTAATGGTGAAAATTCCTTTTTGTTGTAAATTAACTTACTTAATAGTCAGAGGAAATAGTGAGTAACGTGAGTTCCTCTGTCTACACAACTGCTCAGATTGAATTTGATGGTGCCAACTGCGACCAACAAAAATTCAGGTATGGCAAGAGTTGGATGAATAGTCAAAATAAAGAAGGGAGATGTCTTCAGTTTCGGCAGAATATGAATTCATTTCTTTGTATGCATTGATCTAGATAGCTGCCAACAATGGCATGAACGATCTACAAATAGAGGAAGCTAGCTTATCAATAAATTTTGGAAAATTGAAATGGCCACACCATTAAGTGCCTTAAATTGGAAGGTGGAACACATCATCAATGAGATTGTTGACATCTTTGAGATGCAAAATGTTTGTGGTGGGCATGCCACTGAAAGCAGTACGACTACGGATGGACCCACTCATACAATTGACTCTTTAGCAAGATGAGTGGCAACCGCCGAAAGAGGTCAATATAATGCAGTGTTGCCTGGAATTGTGTCCCTAGGGTAAACGGAGCCCAAAAGCTCCCGTCATCCCTTCAAGTGGCAGTGCATTAAATGTCCATGGGGATGTTCCCCTTTCCAAGGGATATTCTCCAGCTTAAAGAGTAAAATAGAAAAACTTATTCTTTAAAAATTGCCATAAAACTCTCTAAATTTTCTTTTCATAAATCTTTGTGAGTTTTTGAATCCTCATTACTATTTCTTGGGAAGCAGGTAAAGCTAAAATGGAGAAGAAAATAAATAAAGGAATGACGATATTCCTCTGCACGACTCATATCTTTGGTTGGCCCCTCATAATGTATAACACACAGCCACTCTATCCTTTACACTGGATTCTTCATTCAGTCTTGATTTAAAAAAAAAAAAGATCTTGATATCAGTTTATTTATTTTTTAAACTTTTTCTTTCAACTAGATATAAGAATCAGTCAATTCAAATTTGGGGTTGATGCCAATTGCTGCAAATCTGATAAATAATCCAATTCAATTAAATTATTATAGAGTTTACTGTTTATAAAGTATATTTTAAATTTTTTTCAATTACAGATATAGGGGATCTATATATGTGGCCCTATCCCAGCTACATAAAACCATAGAACAGAAAAACTGCATTAGTAGCACTGAATAGGGTGTAGTAGTGCCAATAGTATTTATCCTATATAATCTTGGGACAAGCCAAAAACAGCCATATAGAGCTGGGGTGACCAATAGCAAAAGTTAGCATTTTTACAATTTTCATGCCATGCACCATGTCCAAGATAACCAAAATGCCAACACTCATATGCTTTGCTATATACTTTTAACCCAACACAAGGATGACCTCCACTTTGGCATCAATAGACTTTTTCACTGCCTTAATCAGACCTTGAAATTTCAAATCCTGCAGTATGAATCCCTCTGATTCTGCCCTTGTCACCAGATGCTACCCTAGATATGCCATTGCGTGCCTACCTGTTATTTCCAACGTGCTCTTGTGCACTGAAACAACCAAATTATGCTCTAGGTAAAAATACACACACGCACACACATTCATGATAATTTATGAAGAGTATTATTAGGGTCCCTCACCCTTGAAGAAAACAAGCAAAATACAAAAGATTTTACTGCATTAGTGGAGACTTTGAGAATGTACATGTTTCACTTTTTGTTGTTGTAGATTGAAGCAATTTTATGGAACTCTGTCAATTTCTGTTTTCTCAATAGGCTCCGAATTGGATTGCGTGTCACTGATTATTAGGTATCCTAAAATATACAATTGTGAAAAAAGCCTTGTGCCCTTGGTCTTGGCTTCCATCCTTGTTAAAGTCTTTAATTTTTGGTCCACCGCATGGCTAGGCTCACTCTTCCATTGTTCTCTGTAATCAATTTGCCTTGTGTTATAAGAATCTTCAAATTTCAAGAATAATGACATTCTTCTATCAAAAAAATTAATTGTTACAAGGGAGGATATTCAAAGTGTATCTGTTTTAGAACTTGGGAGTGCACATTACAGAGGGCCTTGATGGTGCTAACTTGAATGTTTCATGTCTAGCTTCCCTAAATGAAGAATATTTACAGTTTGCTGCAGTAAATCATGTATGAAATGTATCAAACTTTGTGCATTATATCATGATCTGTCTCAAATATCAGGGATGCTTACCTTTCTTGTGCAGGAAATATAGGTTGTTCTATATAGACTCAACTATGTGGATGATCAATTGGTATCAAAGTTCTGATGCTGTGCATGCTTGTTTTACAGGTCTGACTGGATTGACACATTTGGATCTTTTTGGAGCTCGAATCACAGATTATGGAACAAGCTGGTTACGATGTTAGTATCCCGTATCAACCCCTCAATTTTACCTTTCTCTTTATGCCTGATTTTCTACAACCATTTTAGTAGTTAATGTCTTTTCATTTCCACAAAGAAAAGGAAACCTATAAGATTATTGTAAGAATCATTATAAGTCAGTGTAATCTAGAAACAGCCATGCTGACCTTTTTTCAAAAGTTTGATGGGGCGCTAGCTCTTATTCTAATGCATGTAGCCTATTATTCTTTTGAACATATTAATGTCTTTTTTCTTTCCAGATGTCATTATGACTGGCTTCAGGTTTAAGAATATTGTTAGTATTTGCATCTTGACCTAGTACGTTGATAAAGAGTACACCCATTTGATTGCAATATTATAATTTAAATAAGCCCAGCTCCTGAACAAATAAGAGTTATGTGCTGCATAATCATCATTTTTGAAAACATAAGTGTCTGATTCTAAGCTCAATATCTATTCAAAACATCCAAAATATGATCTCTTCCAGTGAATTAAGTCCCATTAATATGTTAAAACCGCAAAAATTTTTGCACTTCTGTAGAATTTTGTGGTGAAAAGACTAGCTGGTTGAGAGGAATGATGTGTTAGGTTCGTTTAACCTTGAGTTGGGGCAAAATTGAACAAAAATTGATGCTTTCTATCCTGAGTACCAGGAGTCATTTGATGTAAGAAATTAGTGATCAAGAAAACCAAAAGACCAGAAGACTAAGCAAAAGAATATATTCAAATTAGTGATCAATGATTCAATACCATATATTCATATTGATAAATTACTCCTGAACCTTGTGAACTTTTAAGAATTACAGTTTCCAAATCTTTGTTGATAATGCTTTTCACCACTAGTGCAAATCCTGGGCAATGGTTTATTCACACGTTTGTGTTATTTTAAATTTTATCCATTTCAAATTTTTTTGTTCTATTAATTTTTTGTCTTTTTAAGCTGAGTTACAAGGTTCGTGTGCAGGAGGAAAAGGTTTGATAAGTTTGGTATTTTGAAAAATAATGAATTTATATTTTTTAGTATTTTATTAAAAAAGATAAATGATAATATGAAACAACACATTTAAAGTTTACACCATTTGCAATCATGTTCATTGTTATCTAACAGTAACTAGTATAGATATCTTCAATACATATTGGTTTTGAGTATCATTATGCCAAGAGGTGTCACATGTAGGAAATTGTTGAGGTGTTTACATAAAAACAAAAAACAAAACAGCAGGCAGTCAAGTCCACAAAATTAAAAAACAAAATGTTCGTGGCTGCAGATGAGGCCGCTTTTTTGTTTTAATTTTTTAAATGCAGCTTCTTCTATCAGAAGGTGTCGAGTAGCTAATATTTTGGGGAAACCTTCATTTTGGTATTTGAAGTCAATTTCTTAGGTGATGTGTCTGCATGGATGCACAGGTTCTATGCGGCAGAAGTAGTTGTAGCATTGGAGTATTTCCACAAGCAAGGAATAGTATACAGAGATCTGAAGCCCGAGAACATATTTGGTGCAAGAGCGGGCACATAATGCTCACTGATTTTCATATATCCCTGAGTATCATATCTAATCACAGCGAATATGGTGGATTGTAGTTCTGTTCATTTGTCGATACAGAGGCTTACATTGACTGGAGGTCCTGTAAGGGAAATTCTGCTCATACACTGTGGACTGTTGCTTGTTTGATGTCTTTTTTAATAAAATAAGTCATGGGCGGATGCCTTTTAGGGTCTTTAGTAGGACACTTTTGTCAATATGTTAACTTTAAGCAAGGACCCCTTATTGTCATCGTCATCCTCTCTTGATGATCTTATTCAGAGGCCTCCTTGTGAAAGAGTTGATAAAGAGGCTAAACAGAAAACATGTAACAAAACCCTCGAAGACTATATTAAATCATGCCTCTCAATTTTTTCTTGAGGGTATTTTCGAGTAATGCATATGGACTAATCTCCCCCCATGTTTCCTTCCCTGGCTAGTACATGCAGGATAAGGAAATTGTGGCATACTTTTGCCCAAAGCAGAGTTAGAGCGGGAGCAAAATTGGCCATGGTTATTGAGAATGGAGGCCATGTGGTGGTGATCACAAGCAGTTATTTGCCAGTTTTGATGGAAATAGGGTTGGGAGCAAACCTTGTTAAAATCAATCCACTAACCTCCCTTTTTAATAATGCAATGTTTCTCAATAAAATAGTTCTATTTATCTTTTTAAGCATGGCTTTTTGCTAGCAGTATATGTGATCTAATTAGTGTATGTTGAAATGGAACACAATATTATCAGTATGCAATGTGTCCATCTGGATTTTCATCTGGATCAGCGTGCAATGGAAGGGTTAAGATTGTAGGGAAAGATCGAGAGAGTGTGCTGTAGACAGAGTTAGAATCCTGTTACCTCTTCATTGTTGCTAGATTTTGTGGTTTCCAAGATTGTCTAAGATGAAGCAATGCAATGGTTTTCTATCATTATTACACCCAAGTAAGTGTCATAGTTCTTACTTGTTCAACTCAATCAATTTAACACTCAATAAGATTCTTTCTTCTAATATCCAATGTCTGTCTAGGTACAGTCCCATGTTTTGTAATCTTTCAAGTAGCATGTCTGTGTGGAAGGCCCTATCAAAGGAGATTATTACAACCTTTTTCAATGTAGATGAAAAGACTGACTTTTTTTTAAACTTAAATGAACTCAGGATGTTGTTTTCTTCCCTCTTCCCAAAGATGAGGACATTTCGGGGCAGCGTAGGCCCTTAATATGATATGCATTTCTATTGGTTTGGATTGTGTTTTTAATTTGGTAAGAATCCTCAATTTTCCAGTCCTTGGGGAACATCCCATAATATAAATCTTTTGTGTTTTTCTTTTTTGGATCTTCCTTTTTCCACTCCTTGGTTAATATCCCATAATGGAAAACAATAAATTACTCAATTACATGTAGTTTTAACGCTCTTTGGTCCTTTGTATTTCTTTGGCATGTTGGTTGCATGTGCATTGATTCTATTACTTTGAAGTTTTTAGATTGTTGAATTGCTTTTAGAAATGTTCAACATGGCTAAGATAAATGATTTTGTTGTGCAATTCTTTATCATTTTCATTGTCGCATTGTTTGTTGAACTGATAAATTTTTTGGTTTATTATTATATGATTATTATGAATAGATTCATTTTTTTGGACGGGTGGCAATGTAGCTTGGGTTAAATTTATTTCATATTGGATGGTATTTACTATTTATAGCTCAATTGAGTTGTGTTTACTTAGTTTCACTGAAGATAAATTTTTTGCTAGAAATTATAGTTGCAAGCATTTTTTGATATGGGTAAGCAAATGTGGAGACAGACAAAACACAAGATGGTCTCAAAGAGATGTCATCTCATGTAATGCAATGATTACAAGCTATGAACAACATGGATCCCCTAAAGGATTATTAACTTCCAACCAAGTGCAATTGGTGGGTGTGAAGCCAAACTCCATAACCTTCACCAACATCTATTCCTGTCAAAATTGGACCTTTGAAAATGTGTATGAGCATCTATCTAAGAACACGGGTAGACGAATATAGGTTACGACATGCACCAAGCGTTTTGTTGGAAGGACTAGAAACGTTGGAAGAGTCAGTGAACATGATACTATGACACCCTATTAGGATCATGCCCATGACCATACTCCTTGGCAAATGGATGTATAAATTGGTATTTGGACAATGTAACTCGATGGTGTACAAAAAAGTAATTATTGGTTATTTGAAACTTAATCCGAGAAGCATGGGATCTGTAGACACCTAAAAATAGTTCGAGCCTGCTAGTCTACGTGTTTTAACATTTTAGCATTACAATTGAAACATTGTTTTGCGACCTAATTATTCCTCTATGTTGCGCATATGATCTTTATTATATGGCAACATCGTGTCTTTCGTCGATGATTGAATATTGCAAAATTGTTCAATTATTTACTAACATTTCTACTCTCTTTATCAAATCGATCATTTTCCTAATCAATTCCGATCAACCCTATACCGATCCTGTTCGATCCTAAGCCGATCCTATTCGATCCTAAACCATTCCAAATCTTCCTAAATCAATTCAAACCCATTCTATTCTATTCCTAATCACTTTCAGAATTGTTTGGACTCATTCCAACCATTCTAGGGCATTGTCCAAGATCATTGATGTCTAATTAACCCAATTTCCAAACCGATCAAAACCTATTCTAAATTCGATCAATCTTGTCATCATTTCAGGAGCATTGTCCAAGTTCATCGATGCTTCGTATCCCCTTAATCAGCTATTTGATAACATTGTCAAAGATCATCGATGTTATTGTTATCAATCTATCAATATCAATTCAATAGTGTTGTCCATGTTGGTCAATACTATTTTTGATCATCATTATTTCAGAAACATTGTCCAAGATCATCGATGTTTCCCCATTCCTATTCCAATCCTATGGCGCCATCAAAGTTCATTGGCGCTATTCAATCATTTCCAAACATCATTATGCGGGCGCATTGTCAAAGCTCATCGATGCCTCGTGATTTCCTAAACTATTCTAGAACCCTCGGAATTGATCCTAATCCTTATCAATATCATCAAAATCATTTCAATTCGACATTAACACCTTCAATTCGATCAATAATTCACTAATTCCCCCCCTTGGGATGAATAACACATAGTTTATCCTTATGTCCTAATTGAATAAATAAATTGACTTTATTTATTCCCTTTTCCCTAAGTCTTCAACAATTAATAAATTGTTATTAATTAATTGGCTAATTTTAATTTTTGAGGTTTTCATAATTTCATAAATCTAATTATTGATTTTGTGAGGAATATTGAGAATATTGAATTATTAATTGACTTAATGATTCCTAATCTTACCTAATTATCATATCCCTTAATGGAGATTCACATCCCTATTAAGGTGCTTCATGAATATCCTCAATATCTCCTTATTTGATCTCCCCCATATCATGCTTCCAAACACCCTACCTACCAATATCTTTATTTATGCATTGATTCTATGCAATCTTCACCTAATTGCCTCTCATTTTCTATAAATTTAGATACTTTCTTCTCATTCAATTTTCAAGAACCGCTATCTCCTAGTATTCTCTTACCAACTTGTGCTTTCAAAAGTTCTTTGTGCAATATTGTTATTGTCAAAGAGAAACATAATCTACCTTCATGGAGAAGAAAGGAGGACATGGGAGCTTCATTTGAAGGGAGTTCTAAGTTTTCATGTTTTATATTTGTGAACTTTCATTTTAAATGGCTTTCATGATAGATTAGATAGGTTAGCATATTGTTTAGGGTTTGTGGTTACCTAGATATGCTTAATATGCCTTTTCCCTTTGTCATTACCCTACCAATGTCTTTGCGCAATATCTTTCAAAAGAACATTTCAAAGAGTAAGACGCTTGAGTCCTTCGTCCATGTCATTTCATGCGTCCAATTTTTTTCCAAAAAGTCAAAAAGTACAAAAAAAGAAAAATATAAAAAAAAAAGAAAAAAAATGCAAAAAGGAAAAAGTTGCCTTGATAAAAACCTGGCAAACAGGCGTCTTGGCAACACAAAAAAAGAGTCGAGAAATAATTTCGTCCAATAGTGAAAACCTGGCAAACATGCGCTTTGGGCAAGTGCCATGATAAAAACCTGGCAAAGAGGTGTCATGTGTAATTCTATGAACTTCTTGCAGTCTATACTTGGGGGTAGATTCCATTCGTGTTATCCTCCATTATACCCAGCATGTCCTCCATTATCCTATGCCTGTCATATCCATTATCCTATCCCCTTTTCCCCAACTTTGATCTACCTTGAAGCATCATATGTCCTATCTGCTTCACATTGCCTATATCCCTTTCATCCATATTGTCTATCTTATCATAACCTTTGGTACATACTTCCTATCCTATCATTTCCTTATTCATATCCCTTATCCCTGATTGATCTTGCATATCCTATCCATATCCTATGATTTTCCTGTTCATACCCTGTCATTATCCTATCCAGGTCCTAACATTTTTCTATGCATCTCCCTATCTTGGTCTTGATATAAAATAAGGACGTTTAATGCAAAACATGTTTTCAAAGAAAAACCTCTTGACATGTCCATTTCTCGCATTCTATCCACTGCACTATCTCATTACCTTATCATTGTCTTGTCTAGTCCCCCAGCTTGGTGAAAAAAATTGTTATCTCATTTCTTGGATAGTCCTTGGCACCTAACCAGATCCAATGCAATGACCCTTGGCCTTCATCCATCTACAAGTCCATTTCCCCTTTGACAATGTACCTGCCTTGCTAGACACTGGGCGCAATTTCAAAAAAATCCAAAAAAATCAAATACGATGCTGAAAAAATCTTAAAAATCCAAATAGAAGCTGAAAATCCTAAAAATCAAATAATGTCCTGAAAAAATTGCTAAAAATCAAATATGATCCTAAAAAAAGACCCTAAAAATCAAATATGATGCCGAAAAAATCCTAAAAAGTCCTAAAAAAGATCATCACAAAAAAATTCAAATATTTCAAAAATCCTAAAAATTGCAAAAATCTCTTCAAAAATCTGCAATAAATTTGTACATACTTGTCTTCTTTTTGTGAATCAATCATCATGTTTGCAGACATCAGTGGTAGATTCATCATTCTGTGCTTAACGAAATTATGTTCTCACAAACGCAATCTGAATCATTGTGACTCAACATTCAATCTGGTTGGACTTGTTCAATCTTTCAATCTTTCCTATCTATCAACCAATCAATCTGTCCAATCTATCAATCAATTATCCAATCAGTCAATTCGCAATCTAAGCCATCAATCAACAAACATTTAATGCAAGCAACAAAAGATCAGAATGGCTATTGGCTCACATTGTTTCAGTGAGTGTTTTATCTTTCATTGATTTTTCTTTTTTGATCATGTTCCTATGCTACGCGATGATATCATCTGAACTTATGAGCGTAGCTGGGATGGCTCATGATTGGTTTTTTCTTTGTCTTTTGCCTGTTCGATGATCTCATGAAATTCTGGGGCATGTATGCTACATGTTTCGGGACGGAGAAGATCATCCTCTGTCTGCATCGTGTTTGTTTACGCAACAGGATGACTTTCTCGCTCTGGCTTTTGTGCCATGATGCGCCACATCCGGTTTTGCAATATCAAAATAAGCTCTTATAACATAATTGCACTTCTGAAAGCCAAAATATTTCTATCTTAATAACATTTCTTCGTCTAATTTCTTCTTTCTCCTAACATTTCTTCTGTCAATCCTAGCAATCATCCTTCTTTTCGAAAAATTGTCCTCGTATCAATTTCTGCCCAATTTTCCGAGGGGGCATCCTACCTCCATTCTATTGATCCATTGGGGCATGATCTTCTATTTTTCTTTGAGCCAACGCTCATAATCACATTGTCTCAAAGAGGGGCAAAATGTAGACACCTAAAAATGGTTCGAGCCTGCTAGTCTATGTATTTAACATTTTAGCATTACATTTGAAACATTGTTTTGCGACCTAATTATTCCTCTATGTTGCGCATATGATCTTTATTATATGGCAACATTTTGTCTTTCGTCGATGATTGAATATTGCAAAATTGTTCAATTATTTACTAACATTTCTACTCTCTTTATCAAATCGATCATTTTCCTAATCAATTCCGATCAACCCTAAACCGATCCTAAACCGATCATATTCAATCCTTAACCATTCCAAATCTTCCTAAATCAATTCAAACCCATTCTATTCTATTCCTAATCACTTTCAAAATTGTTTGGACTCATTCCAACCATTCTGGGGCATTGTCCAAGATCATCGATGTCTAATTAACCCAATTTCCAAACCGATCAAAACCTTATTCCAAATTCGATCAATCTTGTCATCATTTCAGGAGCATTGTCCAAGTTCATCGATGTTTCGTATCCCCTTAATCAGCTATTTGATAACATTGTCAAAGATCATCGGTGTTATCGTTATCAATCTATCAATATCAATTCAATAGTGTTGTCCATGTTGGTCAATACTATTTCTAATCATCATTATTTCGGGAACATTGTCCAAGATCATCGATGTTTCCCCATTCCTATTCCAATCCTATGGCGCCATCAAAGTTCATTGGCGCCATTCAATCATTTCCAAACATCATTATGCAGGCGCATTGTTAAAGCTCATCGATGCCTCGTGATTTCCTAAACTATTCCAGAACCGTCGGAATTGATCCTAATTGTTAGCCGTAGAGTTTACTTTATGCTGTGTAGGTGTTAGTTATATTATGTGTGTTTCGACGGTACTTAGTTACTACCGGACGGAGGTTGGGAATGGCTGGTGACATTTGGTCACACCCCTTCGGGATTTATATAGGCGATGTATTTTCTCTTCGGAGATAGGCTGATAGGGACTATTGTAAATGTATTCAAGTTACGGATGATTAATAAAGATTGATATTTTCTTATCTATCTTATGTATTTGTATTTCCGTACAACGTCTATGCACCAATAAACTAGGTTACCCTAGCGGGTAAACATTTGGCGCCGCTGCCTAGACGTACTCAGAAAGGAAAAAAATAAATAAATTGATGTGTTGATTATTGCCCTGTGGAGAAGTGAGCAAAGAATTCATGCCCAATCAATTGAACAAAAATAGAAAGAAGGAACTTGAGGAGGAACAAGCCGATAGAAAAACCGTACTCGCACAATAGCAAGTTGAGCGAAGGGAGAGATACAAAAGACGCGCCGAAGGACTATCGAAGGGAGTAAGTGAAGGTGAGGGTCTAGAGGTATCTAATCGGGAGGCTGGGAGAAGTGACGAGGACTGCCTAGAGGAAACAAGAAGCTTGTTCGGGTCCTTAACCTTAACCCCACGGACGGAAGCAAGAGAAGTCCGAAGGAAGGAAAAAGAGGAAGCCGCACGGAGGGAGGCTCAGGATACCGCTGCCGCCGCGAGTATCGAAGTGACCGAGGGGCACGGGTATCATAGTAGCCCACCAGGCCTGGACAATTCCAGTAGTTCGGGGACATTAAGTAGTACAATACCAAACAAGTCTGGGGTACCGACGCTGACAGTACCATCCTAGCCTGTAACACAACTGGTGCTGCAAACACAGTCGACGCCTAGAAAAGTAAACATGGCGACCAACAAGGAGAAGTTGCCAAAATTCCACAGAGATGGAAAGGAAGATCCAGTACGACATTGTCGTACGTGTGAGACAATGTGGTCTGCGAATGGAGTCGTCAACCAGGCAGAATGGGTGAAACAGTTTCCTGCCACACTCAGAGGGGTAGCCATCGACTAGTACTCCGATGTGGACAAAACAACGGTGACCACTTGGGACGAACTCAAGAAAGAATTCCAGAAGGAGTTTCGACTCCTGAGGGATGACAATGAAATTGTTTCCGAGATA